>JAOTQJ010162194.1:0-27607 GCA_025642045.1 Solanum sejunctum | reverse complement strand
TGCTATCACGTACCTGTCTTTGCTTTGCACAAGTCACACCCCTCTAATCCTGCTCTTGCTTATGTATTACTTGGAAAGGATTGCCTTATCCCTTTATTGGGGGATTTGGCTACCCTAACTTATTCCTTTCACAAGCCAAGGATAAGATGAATCTATTGCACTGCCTACAAGAGCAGAAATGGCACCAATCGATTCAATAGAAGGCATTAAGCAGACAGAGCGATAGAAGAGGTGAACATTATCCTATTGCAGCTTTCATTGAAGAATTGAAAGAATCTACCCTGGCTGAAAAGGGGGGGGCTAAATACAGAGACAAGGCAACTGAGGATAGTGACTTTCTCCTGTAATAAATAGAATAGGCTCGAGAGCTATGAAAGGAGAGACTTTCCTATTCCATATTATGGTTGACCAATTTGTGCAGTATCCAATCCAGAATATAGGCTTGATTTTGCCCTCTCCCGATAGTATATTTATGCTCCTAAATCACTGAATTCAAACTCTCTATCGGATGAAAGGGAGCAAGCGATTGTAGGTTACTCTTATAATGTTGGGTCTTAGAGCCAGTAGAGCGCAGTACACGAATGGTGTGGAATCTACCATTGAAGAAAGATATTTGGTTAACCCAGGCCATCAGATCGCACTTCCTGCTTAAAGAGGATTGGAAGAAGATGAAGGTTGAGAAAGAAGGATCAGATGTGTACGGAACAGAATGAACCCCAGATAGAGAAAGCGGACCAAGGGTTCTTGTCCTTTTAGGCGAGCAACTTCGTTCCAAACCTTTCAATTGGAGTTCTACAGTGGGAAAGAAAGTAAGGAGTTAGAGATCGAAAGTGAGGACTAGCTTATAAGAGCGAAGCCACTCGACCAGAGGTAGAGGAATGAGTACTCTCTCTCCTCATTCAAAGAAGATAGAGGAATTCTCCAGTACTGCTATAACTATAGAGGGAGAAGTGCTAACTAGCTAGACCATATTTACTTTTATATAGGCTCGACCTTAAAAGAGGGAGTAAAAACTGACTTATAGGGGTTGCCAGTCAAAGCTATAGGAAGAGGGAATCCAACTATCACAATTCAAACATAGGGCTAAACTGTGCTTGATTAGTATCGGCTTTCGTTTAACTAAACAAGCGAAATGAGAATATCAGTCTAGTGCTAAAAAGGGCAAATAGCAATCAAGCTAAATGCATGGCTTTGACTCCTAATTCTACCTTTAAAGGGCTTCGTTTCGTCCTATGGAATCTCAGTTCTATAAAAGCCGATCTTTGAGAGCATAAAGAGGGTCTTAGAATTCAAACTAGATATCGGATGAAAGTGGTAAGACAACCTCAAAACCCAGTCCCATGGGGAGATTTTTCTGACTTTCAGAAAAGAAAGGTATGAAGTAGCTTGAGCAAAGAAAAAGCAGAAAGTGCGTAGCTTGTTAACAAAGGAGAAAGCACTTTTGAATCGGATGTGCTCACCCAACGTTCAGTTGTATAGTTTAATTAAAAAAGCAATTGACAAAATCAGCTTTTTCATTTGACTATTCAACTTATGAATGAAACTATGACACTTTGGAATTCCACTATGACACTTTGTTCTCAATTGGATATTAGATTTAATTAAAGTAATTAATTCAACTTTCAAGTAATTAATTAATTAATTAAAGTTTTAAATTAAATTATTAAACTATTTTATTAAACTATTCAACTTTTTAATTAAACTATTAAACTTGTTTCAAGCAATTAATTAATGAAACTTTTTAATTAAACTATTTTTTTGAAGTAATTGAAAAAAGCAAGTAATTAATGAAACAAAAAAGCAATTGAAAAAAGCAAGTTATTGCGTAATTAATTTCACTATTCAACTTTTTAATGAAACTATTAATGCTTTTAATAAAGTTAGTAATTAATTCAACTATGAAATTGATGAATTAAACTATGACACTTCACACAGGGTTGTCAATGAAACTACGAAACTTCACGACCTGTTGTCAAACAAAATCTCACATTTCTTACCCGGATAGGTCGTGTTAAGTTGCAAAGTAGCTCGACTGAAAGGATAGGGGCATGTCGAGTTGAATCAAGTAATTAATGCAACTATGAAACTGCACAAACTATTGTCACTTTTCCTTTCTCTGATCTTTCGTGGAGTGAGTGATGCCCCAATGGGTATCACGAATGGAGGATAGCAGTTTTGAATGAAACTTTATAGCCTTTTGACTAAACGCTCTTGAATGAACTATCCAGGCCAACAATTATCTATTTCGTTCCCCTACCTGGTGATTCATCTTCTTCCATGCCCCTGTTCACTTTGTAAGAGGAAGTGGCTTGGCTTTCTTTGGTTGGCTTGTCAAGAATTCCAACACTGAAAAGAGCATATAGATCCCGGGATTCTCTCGTAAAAGCTTATCTGTGGCAAGGATTTGTTGAACTATGTGAGAAGGGAAGAATTGAACAAATAAATATTATTTGCGACAAATATGCTGCTACCAAATCCTACTATCAAGAAAAAGGATTCAGAGATAGAGAATGTTTTTTGAGAAAATGAAAGTGCACTCCTGAAGCAATCGCAATTGCATCCCATTTAGAGGAATCACAGAAAGACCCCAAGCAGTGCCAAAATCTATACTACTGGGAGCCAGGATGCATTATGTTTCATACAACCAGGTGGAGTGGCACAGAAGAGTCGCAGTCTATTTCCCCCGGCTAACTGGCACGATCCAACTTCGTGCCTTTTGTCTGAATAGGAGAGCAAAAGATAATGACAGGAAGACAGGGTCCTGTACAGGACGGAGAATCCATGAATAGAAGCTTAGTTCGAGTAGAATCAGAGGAAGCTCTCACTAGGATTGTCTTTCCGCAAGTGGTTCGACCGCCTGCTAAATCAAAATCAGGACTTTCTGCAATTAGTTCCTTGCAACCATCGGGCCCCATGTTTCTCAACAAAATGGGTTCCTCTTCCTCATGGTCTACCATTTTTGTGAAAAATACAGCTTCGATAACACTTGCAAAGCAAAACGGACAAGAAAGATATAAGGCGAACGAGCTGTGTTAACGATTTACTTCAGGTTTTGGTTATGAAAACCTATCTGATGCCTTTAGGGGTCCCTGTCCCTTCAGCCTTTTTCATATTAGCTTTCGCTAATTCTACGAGTTTGTTGAGTGTGCCACAGAAGTCATGGGTGATCATTGGTCCAATGCTTCAGGCAAAACCAATTCCCAGGGTTTGAGGTTGGCAGATAAATAGATTTGTCCATCAGTAATGGAAATTACATTAGTATTAATATAAGCCGAGACATCTCCGGATTGAGTTTCAACTATTGGTAAGTTATTTTAAAAACCTTAACCTAAACTAGAACTTAATTTAGCGGCTCTTTCCAAAAGGCATGAATGCAAATAAAAAACATCTCCTGGATAAGCTTCACGATCGGGTAGTCTTCATAATAGAAGATATATTTGGCGATAAGCTTGTGCCTGTTTGGAGATATCATCATAAATGATTAAAGTGTGTCATTCACGATACATAAAATATTCAGCCAGAGCTACTACTGTATAAGGAGCAAGATATTGTAATGTAGCAGGGGAATCCTAGTTTTGGCTGCCACAATAGTGTATTCCATCGCCCCCCTTTCCTGTAAAGTAGTTACTACCTGGCCGACAAAAGAGGCTTCTCAATAGCTACATAAACACATTAGATTTTGACCTTGTTGATTGAGAATCGTATCTGTGGCTATTGTTGTTTAATCAGTCTGTCTGTCCCCAATAATAAATTCTCGTTGACCACGTTCTATAGGGATCATCGAATCAATAACAATAAGCTCAGTTTGAAGAGGCTCATATACGGAACAGTGCAAAATAATACTCGAGGCGGAAGATTCAATTAATTGAAATTCAGAAGATAAAATTTCACCTCTACCATCAATAGGTTTAGCCAGGGCATTTACAACCCGACCCAAATAAGCCTTTCTCCTGGGTATCTGAGAATTCTTCCCATTGCTTTTACAGAACTTCCTCCTTGTATCAATAAATTGTCGCCCACTAATATAACATCGATATTATTTGATTCTAAATTCAGACCAATGCCTATTATACCCTCTTCAAATTCTACTAATTCACCAGCCATTACTTCATCGAGACAGTGAATATGAGCAATGCCATCACCTACACTAATGCTCCTGCTCTGGACCTTACTCCTAGGTTTGAGCTTTCTTTCTTACTATGCGCTAGCTAGCAGAATGCTTTACCGAATGCGCCAACCAACCTATGGGGTTGGGCCTACGTGTGCGAACTCCAACTAGGAAACTACTACCGCTTAGGCCTAAGCTCCTGAACCGATAGGAAGAAGAAGTGCACCCTAACCCCCCCTTCTTACTACAATTTTGGAAGGTGAGGCAGAAGTATTGAGATTCTCGTAAGTAATGTTCGAAAGCACTGTTCCTTGATCAAGTAATTAAGAGATCTCCTTATTAAATCCTTAATCAAGATTTTGCATACAAAGTATAGGTGCAAAGAGAAGGTGCGGTCCAGCTGCTTTAAAGACAATCGCAGAGAGAAATGAAAAGCAAAAAAAAAACGTGGAGTACGTTTCCAATAAATATCTCACCCAGCGCGAAGTTGAACATCCTGAATGCCCTGCTTGGTCCCCTTACTTGCGGAATTTTACCACGAGGTAGGAAGCTTATTGAAATTCATTCTTAATGAACGTTGTAGATTTCCTCTTACGAAATGGAATCCCCAAAAACTACGGCTATAGTATTTATGGAAAGCAAGAGTCATGCTTTTAATCCTCTAAGTTTGAATTACCTAAGCCAGCAAAGGGAAAGGTTTAATAAAGGAGCTGCATCAAAAGTGTTGATTTCAGAAGATGGAATGTCCCCTCTTTCTCTTCTTTTTCTTATGAATCTTTTTTGGGACCTCAAAATAACAGGGATCAAGGTCGGCTTATTTCTTCCTTTCTTTCTGTTGAGGCTTCTGCTGGTCCATAATAAACTTCGATGATGCTAGAGAGGGATGGGCTGCTAAGCCCCTTTTGCGGTCAACAAGCGCCCCTTTAGATCTAAAATCAATGGTGCTCGATGTCCTTCTGGTGGCTTTCACCAACTAATTTTCAATCAAAGTGCATCCCTGATAATTGCGTCATTGAGCAATTCCCACAGTGGCCCCGAGGAAAGAATCAATCTTCGTCGAGACTTTACCCCACCCACCGTACTTTCGATATGACTCAAGTCTGTAGGATCTCCCCCAAGGAAGTGAAAGTTTCCTTTAATTTGGCTAAGCAGACCGGTGTGCATCATCCATCTTCAAATAAAGTCTTTTATATGGTAGCACCCTGAATTGAACTTGTTGGAGAAGGGGACTTATTTTCAATCCCGGTGTATTTCAGATATTTTCTCAATTGGTTTTTATAAAAAATCATCAAATCAATCTATAAGCTAATGTCATTTCATGTGTGAATCTAGCAGGAAGGAGTTCCACAAGAGGAAGCACTCTACATCTCTAATCAAGCCATATATGCAAAATCTTCTCCGCTTTGATTCCGCCCCTAAATCTAGCTCCTCCCCCTTCCCTGGACCAACCCAACCGGCGATTTCCGACCAAAAGAATAATCTATTCCATATGCCTAATGAAACTGCTGCAAACAATCAAATCTGAACCCTCTCGCTCTTCTTTCTTTTCTTGCGAGCAGGAAGCACTTTCTTTTAAGAATGGCAGAAAGCAGATCGATACTAAAGCCTTACCATGAGGAGGACTAGATGTGTAAGATATTTAGGGAAATGGGTGAGGTTATGAGCTAAAGAAAAGTTGAATTACTTTTTTTCTCTTTTCTATGCATTAGCCTGATATTTTGTTCAGAATGCGTCTTCTGGTCTGAATGTGGGTCACATCTAATTCGTTAGAGAAAAGGACCCGATCGCTCTCAATTGGAATTGGTTTTGGATGTTCCTATATAGTTTATTTCCTCTTTGGACTGCCCTCTCGAGCTTGCCTTGTGGTGAAAAAGATAGCCCCGTTGAATAGGGTTCTCTGGTGGGATCTTCACGGCCTGACTGGCCTTAAACGATGATGGGAATTCTCTTGTTCCCCGGTCAAAGACTTGGTTGGGTGCGGAAAGTGAGAGAAAAGTCCATTTAAGGTTCGAAGAGGTTACTGTGAAGCTCTCCGATCTGGAAAAAAGGAGGAGGAGTCTAAGCTAGAGGAAATTCGAAGGAGAGAGCTCGCTCGGTTTCCCCCGATTCATACCAAGTTCTTGCCTCCTCTTATCAAGAACAAACCAATGATTTATGCCTCTTTTCTAACGCTTTTCAAGAGATTGAATAACAATAAGATAAGTCAATGTTCAATCTAATACAATGCTGAGGTGGTGTAGGAACAGAATATTCACTTCCTTATTAACGTGAGATACTCAGCTTTTCCAAATTATAGTAATAGGTCCCACAGACCCCTTTGAATCATATATACCATCTCTAATAAGGAGTCGATCCAGATAAGCCGATTTACGCCAGTGGCGGCTAAGCGAGTGGAAAGCTAAGAACGACTATCACTTCCCTCCTATGTCCTTCCCGTTATTTCCCTCCCCATTTCCTCCTTTTCTCCTGCAAAAAGGGACCAATTGCATTTTGAGACTAAAGAGAATGCCACCTAGTGTGGCAGGCTCTTGCAACAAATCTGTAGGAAGGAAAAAGAACTTGTTGTCCGTCAGTCAAGAGTGTAGGACGAGCTCATACTCGAGAAATTTATAGACGCTGTCAGGTATCTTATAAACGTGGACGAGCTACCCAAGAGGAGAGAATCCCCACTCTCATTCTGTTTAGGCCCCCAATCAATAATAAAGACTCACCCATTTGATTTCATATAGATAAAGAAATGAAAAGATGTGCAGTATATGATAAATTCTTTTTCTTAAATAGAATGAATGGAAAAGGAGTGTTTGTGTTGTGGTTTTCGTAGTTGCAAGAATGTTTTTTCAAGGTGGTATCTCGAAAGTCCCGCTAGTCAGTTTAATCATGGAACATCCAAAAAGCCTTGTCAAGTGCGTACATTATTATTAGGAAAAGATGCCCTAGAACAGGTTATTGAATTGAGTGAGAGGTCCCTTTATTGCCTACTACTACCCGGAAATTATGTATATTGCTTTGCTTGGGATTCCCTAAGTAACCAAACCAATCCCTGTTATTTCACATGAAAAATGGTTAGTTTTGAGCATTTGATGTAGACGACCAGTTAGCATATGTAATCGACTTTCATGCCATTATGTCTTTCTACCCAGCAGCACTGAAACCGCTTTCATGCATCTTGGTTGTTGTTGGAGAAGAAAACCCGCCTGAAAATATTCTATTTTCAAAAGTGTCAAAGGGCATAGCCGGAATTGATAGGCTTTTCTAAAATAATCTCAATTCACCATTTCTCACCTTATACTGGAAGGGCAGAGGCCTTTGCGGTTGCCCTCTTCTTCTCGATCATCCTTTCCCCATCCTTTGTTTGGAAGCCAGAGCCAGGTCTCACAACAAGAAAAGCCAAGAGGCCAACAAGTCTTCGTATGCCTCCCATGTAGCCTCCTCTGGAGATTGTTCGTTCCATCGGACAAGGAACATTACCTTAGCCGTCTAACCCCATTTTTGCTTCGCTTAAAAGTTGATGATGCCATCCATCTCCTTATTATGCGAAATAGTGACTGTAATTAGTGACCTATCGGATTGTCCCCTACTCAAATCATCTTCGTCCCCATGGTATGGTTTGAGAACACTGGCATGGAATACTGGATGAATTTTCATAACTGGTGGTAGTTCCAACCGGTAAGAGATCTTGCCAATCTTTGCAAGAATTCAAAAAGGTCCATCATACTTGCGCACTAAATTGGGATTTATGCCCCTTAGTGCTTTGCACTTCCTGGAGTTGAATTTGACCAACACTAAGTCTCTGACTTTGTAGTTTGTTGGGTCTCGCTTCTTATCTGCAAACTTCTTCATCCACTTGGCCGCTTTGGCTAGGTGAGACTTTTAGTGTCCATTTTTTGTCCGTATCCCTTAGCCAAATGATAAGAGCCCACACTCCTACCCTCGAATGCTACTGGTAGGGAGTGAGAATTTTGCGGTTTTTGGCCCATTGCAAGCTCGAATGGTGTCTTTCCAGTTGCCTCACTCCATTGCAAGTTATAGAAAAATTGAGCTACGTATAGTAGCTTAGCCTAGTCCGGTTGGTTTGAGATTATGTAATGCCTTAGATAGCATTCTAACAAGGCATTGATCCTTTCGGATTGGCTATTCGTCTGTGGATGAAAACTGGTAGAAAAGTGTAGCTTCGTGCCTAGAGCTTAGAATAGCTCCCTCTAGAAATTTCCAGTGAAGCGCGGGTCGCGATCACTTATGATATTCCTCGGTAGCCCCTAATACTTGACCATATTTTTGAAGAAAATTTAGGATGCTTTCTTAGCATTGCATCCCGAAGTTGCTGGTATGAAGGTGGCATATTTGGAGAATCTGTCCACTACCACCATTATGGTGCCATAACCGTTGGACTTCGATAGCCCAGTGATGAAGTCCACAGTGATGCTTTCCCATGGATGTTCCGCTATGGGGAGTGGCTCTAGGAGTCCTCAAGGTTGATGTTGCTCTACCTTGTCTTGCTTACAGACAAGGCAAGTTCGAACATAGGCCTCAATGTCATCTCGCATCCTTGGCCAGTTGTAGACTACTTCAATTAGGGCATATGTACGACGCTACCCTGGGTGACCACACAAGGTATTGTGACTTTCCTTCGTGATTTTCCACTTCATATTATTGCATCTCGACACATTGACCCTTCTACCCCAGGAAAGTAGGATACCATCTTCGACCCAAAAACTTTGGGTCTTACTCTCCAATGTAAGCTCCATCAGCATCCGTGCATCTGGATCATGCAATAAGCCCTCTTTGATGGACTTCCGGATATCATAGTGGTTGGTTGAAATTGCTGCTAGCGTTAAGGCAGCAAGCTCGACCTTCTTGCTTAAGGCATCAATGACTACGTTGCCTTTGCCCTGTTTGTAGGTGAGCTCGTTCAATTGCTTCCTGAGTTCTTCTAACTCTGGTAGTGCCATCCTTTATGGTGCACATGCGGGTGGCCTAGTGCCTGGCTCCAACTCAATTTGGTGACCAACCTCCCGTAGTGGAGGCAAGTGTCTCAGTATCTCTTTGGGCATAACATCCCAGTTTTCTCTGAGGACTTCTTCGATGCATGGTGGCAAAGGTTCTAGGGCACCATTGTTTTTACACAAACTTGTGATAGTGGCCAAGTAGGTAATATCCCCCTTTTTGAGTACCTTGACCAGCTGCATAGCTGAATGACTTCGTCGGCTTTTGACTTCTCAAATAGTTACACAACGCATGCCTCTTATTTCTCTAGAACGAATATCTGGTGATCGTAAGGGTCAATCATGTTATGCAATTACCAAAAGAAATGCTTCCTAAGAATGGCATCAAATATGACTAAGGTGGAGATGGAAAAACTAGTCTTATCTCGCCATAGCCCCACTGTGATGTCGACTTTGTGGGAAATTCCACAAACTAGTGTAGGAGTGGCATTGATGGTCTTGATCCACGAATTAGTGCGATTGTAATTGAGTCCCAACAAATCTGCTGTGGATTTGGTCATGATGTTGGCCTCGGCGCCAGTGTCTAACATAGCGCGTACTGGCTTTCCGTTCAGGATGATATCCACGTATTGTGTGGTGTGACCCTTAAGCTGGTCCAATGGTTGAACCATTACTGCGCTGAGTCCAATGGTGCCAACATTGGTAGTGTCGAGCCCTATCCTTGAGCTTGGCCCTCCTTCTTCTGGTGGTCCTTGATGATGGCTCCAAGGCTCTTCAATTGCGGGCACTTTAAGTACCAATGTGTCCCTCTACAGATGTGGTACCTCAAGTCCCTAGGTTTCTATTTCTTATCAGCCCATGCCTGATGGCATGTCTTCCTTCGTGGGGCAACCTCTATGCCCTTAGAGCGGTCTCCCCCACTTTTGACAGGGTTGGCTCGAGTTTCCCTTGGCTTCCTCCTGTCTTGCCTAAAGTCACTTAAGCCTTCTGCTTGGATGATGGCTTCGCGAAAGGTGGTAACATGTCAATGCTTGAGCTCTGCTTTTGACCAGCTTTGTAAACCGCCTATGAAGTTGTGAAAGAGTGATCGTTCAATGAGGTCGGGGATTCGAAGCTTCAGGGTTGTATATTCTTTTATGTATGTTTTTATGGAACCTATTTGCCTCAAATCCCTCGACTTATCCATGGCCTCGTGGATAACATTATGGGGAAGGAACAACAGTTTGAACTCTGCTTCGAACTGCTCCCATGTGCTGATCGTGCAAAGTCCCCTTTTTATCTTGGCATTCTTCCATTTCCACCATAGCATAGTTGTCTTAGTCAGGTACATAACTGTTGCATGGATCTTCATGTTATCGGAGGTGATTCTGTTGTAGTTGAAATAATTTTCCAAGTGGCACAAGAAATTCTCCATCTCCTGGGCTTTTTCCTTGAAGACTAGCGGTTTATATGCCTCAAGTCTTGCCTCTCGATCTCCGACTGGGGTAGCATAGTTGCTGCCTTGTTCAATGGTCTCTTCGAGCTCCTTTACTTTGGTGCTCAAAGATTTCACTATGCTTACGAGCTGGTTGACGTGTTTGTCTTCTACTTGGCCCATGACTTTTTTCTCCAAGGTTGCGATCAATCTCTCTAAGAAAGCCTGCATACCTTATTGTGCTGCTTCAAGTTGCTCCTCAATGTCATTGCAGAGGCCATCGTTTTCCTCGAGAGTGAATTCCTCCAAGCATTTGACTGTCCTCGACCTCGTTAAAGCGATGGCCAAGTGCCTTGATGGTTGTTTCTCCAATCTGTAATCTGGTCGCAAATTCCAATGGTGGAGTGTTATCCGAGGGTAGATCTTCACGCTCCCAATCGCTCACCTCTGGTATTAGAAGGTTGGCAGCGCTGTTAGGTGTAGGATCAGTCGCCTTCTTGGTGGTCTTCTTGCTCTTACATCTCTTGGTGATGTTTGCCAAGATATTGGCTGTGCTGGAAGCAAAAAACATCTCTGTCGCTGTCTATTGTTTTTCCTTAGAACTGCTCTGATACCATATAATACGGGCTGAGAGTCTGGCTCAAGGAACTGCGCCCGTGCGGCGCCTGGAGACATCCAATACTACCCAGGCCAGCCTGACCAATATGCGTACCGACTGGTTTTGACTTACAATAGGCTCATCAGGGAAGCGGCAATAGCTTTTGACCAGTTGTGCCCTTCGTATGATCAGCTCCTTTCATAGTAATATTCAAGATAAGTGATAAGCTCTCCAAACTTAATCGGGTCGGCATGCCTAACTCGGCCAAGCCAATGCAACTAGCTCAGAATGCCTTATTGCTAATGCTCTTCCCCCCTCCATGGCAGTTTGACATAGCCAGCACGTACGCTTTAACAAGGCCCTTCACGGTCACAAACTCTAGGGTCATAATATTAGTCACTTTATAGTAGTCTACTAGTAGAAATCTTAGGTTATGACTTGATCCAATAGAGTCAGAACATCTTTCTGGTTGTTGATACTGCCAAGACCTAGCCAAATGATGTCCGCTAGTTGGGCAGAGGAGGGAAATTTCAATCGATCGGAAACTCCTAGTGCGTGCAAAGTCTAGCTGGTGAAAGTCGATAATGCTTAGTCGGTGCGGTGATACAAGAGCATTTATTCTGCTCTTTTTGTTGTTAGCAAGGTTTTAGTAGTCTTTTCCTAGCAAGATAGAAAGGCCACTAACCCTATTCTTCTTCCATACTCACAGTGAGTCCATTGTGCTTACAAATGAGTGGAGCATCTTCAATGCGACTTATGCATGGAGTTTCGCCTAAATAGTTAAAAAGTGGCCTTTGTTGTTTTCGAGTTCCCCCTATCTTTGGAAAGGATACTCCTAATGGTACCTTACCTTAGTTGTCCATAGGCGTATGAAAGGGGAGTGGAGTGAAGGCATTCTTTTGGGAGAAGCCCGCCAGCTTACTATACTAAAAGAAGAGGGCACTATTTAACAGTGGTAGGGGAAGGCATCTCTAAAGGCAACTCGACTCTTGTTCTTCCTCTTCCGCAGCCAAAGCAATAAGCACTTGTTTTTAGTTCCTTTTGAGTTGACTTACTTTCTATAGGGATGCCCATGCAGCCGGGATATGGGGGTAGAAAGGGGACAGATAAAGCAAGAGGGGGTAAGTCCGCTAAGACTAGCTAGTCCAGTCAAGCAAGTGTAAGCTAGTCCAAGCAATTCTGCAGTAACTTCACTTGATTCTTTAGAGGACTAAGGGATATATTTACTCACATAGCCTGAAAGGGTCAATAACAAAGTGGAGTATAGGGGGGAGATCCATTACGGACTACTCGCTTACTGGAATAGCTGGGAGGGTGGAATTCTCTGCTCCCATCGAAAAAGTCCATTGCTTTGACCATCCTCAATGACCTGAGGATGATAAATGAGACCCCTTTCGCTCTTTTAGGAGGAAAATGGAATCTATCGGCCAAGGGATTGGCTTCGTCCCTTTCCTCTGACCAGTGGCATTGTATGAATGATTTCATGCTGGCATGCTGATTCGCAAAAAGCCTCGTCTCTCCCTCAAAACAATGCTCCTCACCAAATGCCCTTCCTCCTAAAGATTCAAGTTAGACCCAATCTTCTCAAACTGGACCGTTTATCCCTATCTACCCAGTGGTGAGGCAGATCTAAGTAGCTTTCCCCTCTCCTCTATGGAAGAAAACGATTGAGAATATGACGGTTAACCCCTTGAAATCCCCATTGACTCTAATCAATTAATCCCACAACTCGTGAAAGCTTAAGCGGAAATGAAAAAGGAGATCTCCAAAGATCGAGTGGGAGCAAATGGACTGATCTAAAAAGCGAAGACTTGATTCGATAGTCCCCCTCCCCTGACACATAGTTGTGGTGCGAAGTCCTCTTGTGCTGGCTTCGTTCAAGCCATTGCCAGCCCCATCAAATTCCTTTATTTCCTTTAATAGATAAAATCATTCAGTACTGAATGAAAAAAAGAGAGGCGAAGTAGCTCGACTGAAAGGACAGGGGAGAAGTTTGATCCTCCAATTCTGAACATTAAAAAAGGTATAGACCCAATGCCACATTCAGTAAAGATTTATGATACGTGTATAGGATATATCAATGTGTCTGAGACTACCCTACGGATGTATTAGAAATGAGACCTTGGGACAGTTGTAAGGATAAACAAATAGCTTCTGCTCCACGAGCAGAGAACTGTGTTAGTTGTAAGAGTTGTGAATCCGCCTGTCCACAGATTGATTGAGTGTACAACTTTCTTTATGGCATGAAACAACTCGCAGTATGGGTCTAGCTTATTGATACGTTCGAGAAAATTCTACTTGAATCCATTTTATTTTTTTACCGACAAACCTATCCTCTTTGCTTCAAGTGATTTAGGGAAAGGGTGACATAGGGTGACTTGACTCAGCTTGACCTACTTATCCAACTCGTAATCGCAACGACTCAATTGAAAGTAGAACAAGATTGCATTCCTTTATTCAGTTCTGTGCGGGCCTAAGGAGAAAGAATTTTTAAAGTAGGATAGCACGCCTACATGTTTGAATTTCAACATACCAAAGAGGCTTCCTTCCAGTGAGGAATCAGGAGGTCAATAGCGGGAATGAGAATAAAAAAATGCGAATATGGTTGAAAGGGGTCGCAAACAGTGATTCGATTGAAGCGGTATTATTGAACCAGACAAAACAACAAGCAATGAAAGCAAATATGGCTAAGTGAATCATTCTGTGGGGAGTGAAATCCCAATCTAATCTTATTCGATATTTGATTTAATAAAAGTAATTAATGCAACTTATGAATGAAACTTTCAAGCAATTCGACTTATTAATGAAACTATGAAACTAAAAACTAATTAATGAAACTTGAAAGTAATTAATTAATTAAAATTTTAAAATAAACTATTTAATTAAACTATTTAACTTTTTAATTAAACAATTCCACTTTATTCTCTATTTGATATTTGATTTGTTTAATTTCACTTGTCGGAGTGAGTGATGCCCCAAAGGGTATCACGAATGAAAGCACTTTCTTGATTATAGCTTACCCACCACCCGTGTATCAAACAAAATATCTAATATCCAACAAAGTAATTAATTAATTACTTGATTTGCAGTCAAGTTGCTTTAATAGTGGAATAGTTTCATTATCAAGTTTATTTACAGTTTCATTAATTAATTACGCAATTACTTGCTTTTGTCAATTGCTTTTTACAAATCAAATAGACAACACCCTGCCCGGTGATTCAACTTCTTCCCCACCACCTGAGTTCTCAATCGTTTATCTTCTCTCTCAGCCCAGGGTTTTTTGGCATAGTGGAATTTCCTTTCATTGCGGGTTCTCTATTTGATATTTTCTCTGTCAGCCCAGATTTTTTTGGCATAGGTGAATTTCCTTTCATTGCGTATTCTCAATTGTCTATTTTTCAGTTAGCCCGGTCTTTTTTGATAGAGTGGAATTTCCTTTAATAGCCTGGCAAAAAATTTGAGTTTTTTTGTCAGCCCGCCTATTTTTGACAGAGTGGAATTTCCTTTAATAGTCGGGTCAAAAATGAATATTTTTCTATCAACCTGGCTTTTTTTACTTTGAGTAGATGAATTAAATTTGATATTAGATTTGACAACAGGTCATTCAGGATATTCAATTGAGAACCCTGCGAAGGCAAAATCAACTCCAAAGAGATGCACTGACGAATTCCCGACCGAGGCACTTCTAGATCTTGAATCAACTGAGATCGATTAAGATAGAAAAGTCGAACATCCCCTTTTGTAGAAATGAAAGGTTGTTCGTTCCCTGCGAACACGCCGCAGAGTTCAGGAGTGCAAAGCAACTTGACTCTAAGGAAAGGAGCCTGAAGTTGCATAGTTTCATTCATAAGTTGATTTTCGGTCAAGTTGAGCGAAGCAATTGATCAACCTGCCTAGGCCTCTAATGAATCAAGATAGCCATTTGTTCTGTTATAAATAGTCATTATCTACTCTTCTACCATGAGAGGAGCTGATTGGGATTGTTTAAGCAATTCACGTAATCGTTGACCTCTTCCCAATTGATTCTAAGTAGCTTTATCAAGATCAGAAGCAAATTGTGCAAAGGGTTCTAATTCTGCGAATTATGCTTGTTTGAATTTGAATTTCCTAGCTCCGAAAAAAGAGTGGGCAAGGGAATTGGCTTATTTGCAGAAGTTGCTTTCCCCGTATGTGGAATTGAAAGAACCATGCCTTTTTTCTTAGAATAAAATACAAATCAAATTTCTCATCTTATGTTGACTCAGAGTCACATCTCCAGACTCATGTGCTAACAAAGCTCTAACTTGGAATTGCCTCGATCGGAGAGCTTCATAGTCACCTACTCTATATACCACTAAAGTAGTTCTATATTAGTTTCTTTCTATTTATTTATTCTCTTAGGTAAGTAGTAAGAGCCTCCTCATTCACCATTGGGTGTGTTAACACAACACTTCTTTCTTCCTTTGAAACAAAGATATAGAGCTTTCTTTATTCAAGCAATTCATTGCTTTACTAGAATTCTAATTCAATTGAACGCGAGTAGTTACCTTCTAAGGATTACCACCTGCTGTCCATCCACAAGGGATATGGAGGCAGAATCGCCAACTCTTCAATAAGTCCCAGTAGTAAATGAATTTGTTGATGTGTTCCCTGAAGAACTCCAAGGATTACCTCCTGAATGAGAAATAGTTTTTGGTATTGATTTACTCCCAAGCACTCAACTATTTCTATTCATCCATATAGAATGGCTCTAGCAGAATTAAGTGAACAAAAAGAGCAATTTAAAGACTTATTGGATAAGGGTTTCATAAGACTTAGTGTGTCCCCTTGGGGTGCACCAGTGTTATTTGCACGCAAAAAGAATGGCACCTTGAGAATGTGTATCGACTATCGATAATTGAATAAGGTGATAATTAATAATAAATATCCCTTCCCCAGGATTGATAACTTATTTTATTAGTTACAGGCTGTTGAATACTTTTCAAAAATTGATTTGAGATCAGGTTATCAACAAGTGAGGTGAAGGACCAAGACATATCCAAAACAACTTTCAGAACACGCTATGGTCATTTCGAATTTCTTGTTATGTCATTTGGGCTAACGGATGCACCAGTAGTTTCTATGGATCTGATGAACAGGGTATTCAGGCCATTCTTGGACGTTTTTGTGATAATATTAATAGATGGCATTTTGGTATATTCAAAATCAGAAGAGGACCACACAGATCAATTGCAATAGGTATTATAGACTCTTCACGATCGACAACTGTATGCCAAATTTTCTAAATGCAAATTTTGGCTGAAGTCAGTAGCATTCTTGGGCCATATTATGTCTGATGAGGGGATAACGGTTCATTCACAAAAGATAGAGGCTATAAAAGATTGACCAAGGCTAACAACACCCACGGAAGTTCGAAGCTTCTTAGGCTTGGTAGGTTATTATAGGAGGTTTGTTGAAGGTTTTTAATCTATTTCTGCACCTCTCACAAAGTTGATACATAAGGCAACCAAGTTTCAATGGAATGATGCATGTGAAAGAAGCTTCTAGGAGCTGAAAAATAAGCTAACTTCTGCACCTATGCTAGTACTTCTAGAAGGTACTGAGGGGTATGCAGTGTATTGTGATGCTTCAAGAGTTGGCTTAGGGTGTGTCTTAACACAATATGGTAGGGTAATTGCTTATGCATCCAGACGGCTATGACCCCATGAGAAAAACTATCGAACACATGGTCTTGAGTTAGCAGCAGTTGTGTTTGCTTTGAAAATATGGCGCCACTATTTTTAGGGGTCCATGTTGACATATATATTGATCATAAGATACTACAGTACATCTTTAAGCAGAAAGATCTAAACTTGAGACAGCGGAGATGGCTAGAGCTAATAAAGGATTATGACGTTGATATACTGTACCATCCAGGAAAGGCAAATGTGGTAGATGATGCTTTGAGTCATAAGGCAATCATGAACACTAATGATCTGGCTATGGTAAACCAGGGAATGACTAAGGATCTACATCAGCTAGCTAGTTTGGGAGTTTGCCTTCTTGAAACTCCAAAGGAAGGGGTTATTATGCATAATATCGTGGAGTCTTCATTGGTAGTGGAGGTGAAAGAAAAATAATTCGAGGAACCTGTTCTATGACAACTTAAGGAAAGAGTGAGTCAAGTTATGATAAAAGGCTTTAACCTTGCACAAAATGGAGTACTTTACTGTCAAAATATATTATGTGTGCCTGATATTAATGGATTAACAAAGATAATAATGGAAGAAGCCCATCATTCCCGATACTCTATCCACCCAGGATCAACTAAGATGTACCATGACCTAAAGGAAATGTTTTGGTGGGGAGGCATGAAAAGGGGCCTTGCAGAATATGTAGCTCAATGTCCAAATTGCCAACAAGTAAAGGTAGAACACCAAAATCCAGGAGGTTACATGCAGTGTATAGAACTTCCAACATTTAAGTGGGATATGATTAATATGGACTTTGTTATAGGTTTGCCTCGCTCATCTCAGAAGTTTGACTCCATATAGGTAATAGTTGACAGACTCATAAAGTCAGTACATTTCTTGCCAGTGAGAAGTGATTATACTGCTGAGGAATATGCTAAGTTATACCTCAAAGAGATAGTCAGGCTATATGGGGTCCCAATCCCTATCATATCTGATCGAGGAGCTCAATTCAATGTAAAGTTTTGGAGATCCTTTCAAAGGAGTTTAAGGACACAAGTGAGTTTGAGTACAGCATTCCACCCTCAAATAGATGGGCAAGCAGAACGCACCATTCAGACACTTGAAGATATGTTGTGAGCTTGTGCATTGGACTTTAAAGGTAATTGGGTAGATCATTCGCTGCTTATTGAGTTTGCCTATAACAATAGCTACCACGCGAGTATCAAAATGGCAACTTATAAAGTTTTATATGAAAGGAAATGTAGATCGAGAATTGGATGGTTTGAAGTGGGTGAAACCACCTTACTTGCCAGATCTAGTACAATAAGCCATGGAAAAAGTTAAGGTGATACAGCAGTGACTAGAAACAGCCCAAAGTCGGCACAAATCATATGCAGATTCCAGGAGAAGAAGACTGGAATTTTCAGTAGGTGGTTGTTATTCCTAAAGGTGTCTCCAATGAAAGGGGTTATGAGATTTGGTAAGAAGGAAAAACTGAGTCCATGCTACGTAGGGCCATATTAGATTATTAAGAAGGTTGGGCAACTTGCATATGAACTAGGTTACCCCAAGAGCTTTCAGTGGTTCATCCAGTTTTTCATGTCTCAACGCTTCAAAAATACATATGTGACCCATCATGTATTACTCCCATTGAGGATGTGCAGGTTACAGAAGATCTCACCTATGATGAGGTACCTATTGCTATTCAAGATCGTCAAGTTAAGAAGCTAAGGAACAAAGAAATAGCTTCAGTTAAATTACTTTGGAGAAACCAGCAAGCAGAAGAGATAATATGGGATGCTGAGGACGTGATGAAATCAAAGTAAACTTACTTAATTAAAGATAAAGAGGAAGTCCAACATACAAAATTGGAACACTAATAGGTACATGTTGTTGAGTGCTTAATGTGTTGTCAAAGTTTGTGTACGTAGAGGTTTAAACTTGGCTAAGCTATGTAATTGTGCTAACATTCAAGGATGAATGTTCCTAAATGGGGAAGGATATAACACCCCAAAACTTAAACTACTAGTACAAGTCAAATAAAACACGACATGGTTTGGTCAAACTAGCGCTAATTTTCAAAAGTTCTTGAATCTCGCGTTAATGGGCTATATGTGCGTCTAACGCTTAAGAGAGTTGAGCGTATACATGTTTTTTATTGAGTTGAGTAGATTATAGCCCGAAATGAAGTGATAGAATTTATGCGCTTGTAGGACTTAGAAGCTAGCAGGTGATCACCTACTTGCTTAGCTTAAAATTTTTAGTTAAACGGAGACGAAGCTCGACGTCAAATTTGTCCAAGTTCGATTATGAATAAAGTCTGTGTTAAGGGTGTAAGTTGGACCCATATTTTAGCATCCTAAATGGACTATATGATCAGACCAAGAAGGATATAAAGAGATCCCAATACCATTACAATATTCTTAGCAAGTTAGGCCCAACTAGTAAAGAAGAAGAAATCTGAAAAATAGGCAGCCCAAGTCCATCAAGTCGGTGCTCCAAAAGTCCCAAATGAAAGGAGAAAGGAGCTGCATCACCTACTTGGTGAAATAAGGCTGATAATTACAAATTATGTCGGCCTAATCACTCTATAAAAAAGGGTCAAAGCAGCTTCCAAAAGTCATTTCTCACTTGACCTCACAAAAATCAGATTTGCTCTCTAAAGTTCCTCTCAACTTTACTCAACTTTTTGAAGCAGCCAAACGACTTCTTTAGGGTTATTAGGGAGCCTCGTAACCTTGAATACAAAGGTAAGCAATTATATTTGTGTTTTTAGTGTAGTTTTATCATGAAAAACAATCAATAGATGATAGTTATGCTTGCTGAAACTTGTTGGACAGATTCTGTGCAGAAAGTTGCTGCACTTTTTTTCCTTTTGTTTTGGTGATTTCTATATGATTTTTAAGTTGTATTATGAATAGAACTTGGTGTTCTTAAAATTTTTTGAGTTATCAACATCACCCCAAGGTTGCTTCCCTGATTTTGGTTTCATTTAACAAGCGCGTTTTATCGAAGTTATCTTAAGTATCATGTTGATTGGAACTTGCAGGCTGTTGTGTTTAAAGCTATTAGCTCACGTCCTCCATGACTTCTTAAGTATTGTTATAAGACTGTTTTGGGTTTTTTTATATGTGTAAATTTTTCTGTAACAGTTTGGTTAAAGTTGGAATAAGTTTGGAGTTGTCGACATCGAAATGTAGCGAGGGAAGGTAACGTTATGCTGTCCATTTTTAGGTTGTGTGGAATTGCTAGGTGTTGAACTTTATATGATGTCGTAAAACTATCGAGAGGATTAAACAAGATGTATATGACATATACATGAGATTTGTTGTTCAAAAGTACGATTATAAGTGAAAAGGGTGAACAAAACGCCTTGACGTCGCTAATTAAAAGCTTGCTGTCCATGTGTTGTTTTATTATGTGATTGGGCTGCGCAAGTGTATCTATTGACTATTGATGCTAGTTTTATCACCTAATATGTTGTAGATAAGTATTTGGATGAAGGAAAGGTTATCTCGAGGTAATAACGAGGTATGACAATGAGGTATGTAAGGTTACTTAATTTTGTATCACTTGGCATGAAACATAGATCCCTTCTGGGCACATAAAGGCACTTACCAACTCCGACACAACTATTAACCGTGTCTCCACTCTTTTACATGTTCATATGATTCCATACATAGTTACCTTCAAACCTGCCTAGATACTTTGACACCAAGTTACATGAGTTCCTGCTACAAAATAAAGTTCACAAGTTGTTCTATTTCATACGCATTGCATCATTTGTGTAATGTAGTCTTTTCATTATCATATTGTCTTATGTGATCATCCCCATGGCATGTGATTTATATATAGTCATACAGCTCAACTGTTATGGCCACGAAAAGAATCATCTCAAAGGTAACTGAAAGATAAAGTATACAGTTTTGATGGGTGGAGCCCGTGGGGGTTCAAGAAGAACCTAGCATAGGTACGATCCCAATACAGTATTACAGGTGGATCTCGAGGGGGTTCAGAAAGAACCTAGCATAGGGACGATCCCGATATATAGTTTATCACTAATCAGTTGGTCATTTGATTATAGCTGTGCACAAATTTTACAATACAAATTTTACAGTAAAGGTAAAGTGATACAAAGGACATAAAGTATATAATTCCACAACATAACTAAGGGTGGTCCCTGATATTCCATAGATGCATGGTTTCATTTGAGTTGTTACTTTATATACAGTATATCCTGCCTTACATACTCAGTGTATTATCCCGTATTGACGTGCCTTACGGGGGACCTGCATTTCATGCTGCAGGTATAGGTGCTAGTAGATCTCCCCAGTAGGAGTATATGACATTCAGTTGTGGTTACCAAGCTCCAGGTTGCTTCGGAGCTTTGCATGTCTAGAGTTTATATGTTTATATTGTATAATGAGTTAAGGCGGGGCCTATCCCGACCCTTAGAAGATGTTTTTTCTTTATTTAGAGGCTTTGTAGTCTATGTAAAGTAAAGTTTGGTCAAGTCTTGTATTTCAAACATTGTGGACCTAATGGCCTAGTCATATATAGTTCCTTTTGATTTTTTATCATTATTTATCTACTTTAAGGTATGTCAAACACAGAAACCTCCTATAGTATATATAGAAAGCGCATAGTTACAGGTTGGTTCTCCTGAGCCTTATCGGCAACGGGTGCTAGTCCGCCCTAATGGGACTTTGGGGCGTGACACAACCCATTTATGATCAGGCTCCCTTGGCTAACATAAGGTTTCAACATAAAACAAAATCGCCTTGGGAATACTTAATAACTTAAGTGGGGATAATGCATACCTCTCTTCTGAGATAAGAATGATTATATCATATACGCTTAAAGAGGGCAATGAAAATTGATCACCAAGTTTAGTATAGACATATAATATTGACTGGGCAAGTTGCTATGTAGAGCATGAATAAGTTAGATTTTTCCGTGGGTCTTTGCCATCTGAACTAATTTTGAACGAATAGTATCTCTATTCGGCTTTGTTATTATTATAGTGTTATTTGCACTCAGCCAGTAAGTAGAGATATGGAGAGAGGGGACAACTTTGTCATAGACCTTTCTTTTCTTTATTTTATGAACTCCACTGGTCGTCCATGGATTATAGGGGCTTTCCATTATATATAAATAGAGTTTCGTATCCTACTCTGGAAATCCCACTTTCCCTAAGCATATAGAAAGCTATGATTCCAATTTGCATATGCTGCTTCTTTGGTGAGTTTAGTGATCATGGCTGGTTCACCTGATCTATCAGCTGAGTAGTAAGCCTCCTTAGGATAATTATCAATATCTCTTCCTATCAAAATGAGATTAGGAGGGCACCTTTTTAAATAGCTAGACTATCTTTCAATAGAAACTATTGGCAATTGCCTTAGTCATTTTCGTATATAGTGTAGTCCCTATAGCAATAGGCCTCAATCTAGTGAGGTTTTGCTTTTTTGGGAATCATTCCAAGGAATAAGGATTGAATTGTACCTGGTTTGCTCCTGTTTTTACCATATTGGAATAGAGATCGTCCAACATTATGTTCCAGCACAGCCCCAAAATTAATCAACCAAGTAGAAGTTGAAGTTCAGTTGAAATCCATATAGTCTAGTACTTTCTTGCTAAGAATAGCCCTCCATCCTCCTTCGAACCTTTGTAATTCTTCGATTTTGCGAGGTCAACTTCCCCTTCTTCCGCTTCTCGCCAGCGTTCATCCTGAGCAAAGATCGAACTCTTCATGAGATTCATAGTTGCATTACTTGTAGCCTACTTATATAGGAATGGTGATCAGTTGGACCTTTGATTAATTAACATTTCTTTTTGATTTACCTCCTAAAATTTCTCTTAGAAAACCCATGTTGTCTTTATCATTATGCAAATTGTTTCTTATTGTGAGTATCATCTAAACAATAATTTTTGAAGACTTTTTGGACGTACTCAAAGATTTCACCCCTTAGGTAGTCTGCTATATTTTCAAAAGTCGTAGAAGTAGTAGGGTCCTAAAAAATACCATGATTATTCAAAATAGTCAAACCACTCTCATCAACTTGAGTACTAGACGACCGAAGACTAAAATCATGAATAGTCATAGTAGATTGATTCATAGGATTTTGAATCTCAGTACTACTAGTTCCGAAATAACTACTAGATGAATTCCAAGCTATATTACTGGAACTTGAGTTCAGACTAGCTTCATCAAAGTGGAAAATTCGTTGCACCATATTTTGCTTTTTAAAGATAATTCTGCTTAACTCTGCTCCGTCAAGCCTATCAAGCTTATACGAGTAGTGAAGACGTCTAGAGATTTTCATACGAGTAGTTGACCAATTTCCTCAATTGCTTTTGAAAGGGCCTCTTCTCTCCACCAATCTTCTTTTTTAGGGAGTCAAAGATGATCGAAGAGGCCGATCTCTTGTATCAAAGCAAACATATATATATATATATATATTTTCCTTATTTAGTTTGTTCCACCACAAATTTATTTCGATAGATGCTCCTACCCCCAACAACCAACGAAAATCTCATCCTACTCATTCTCCATTTACCGTTCCTGACCCTAAGTGAGGATAACTAAGCTAACCCATTAGAGTTCTCCTTGCTTTGGATGAGAAGGAAACTTATCGATGGGCTTCCCTCTTTCCTTGGCTCTACTCACTCGTCTATGCACTTCTTTGATTCCACCTCTAAATATAGCTCCTCTACCTTCCCTTAAAACTTTCCAAGGTTCGCCTCATGGGATCCGTAGGGATGGCGTAAGGAAGAGTGATTTGGCTCATAGGGTCGTTCAGTGTTCTTATATGATATTTTTGGGCATTTCTAATAATGGGGAATCTATTGTTCATTAAGGCGTGGATGTTCGTAAAAGAGTGCGTAACCACATGGATCAAGTACAGTCAAAGTGTGCCCACTCTCTCCATGCTCTATTTTTGGCCTTATTCGTAGCATCAATTCCTTGCCTCCCTCCTACTTGTCCTTCATGGATATGGGAACTTACTCCACTCTTGCTGAGCATTTATTCCTGCTTTTGGTCAGGCCCCAAACTATTGAGAGACTGCCAAGAGGGTCGGTTGGGCCTACCTTTTTAATCAATCTCCGGCTGCTCAGTGCCGTTATTGGCGCAAAAGGAGAGAGAGGACCCTTCTCTTTCGTGGGATATGGTCGGACCTACTTTTAGATTCCTTATTGTTGCAATTCCATGCTAGGAAGCTAGTTTCATGTCGAGTTGCAGAAGAAGCCTTCACCCGTGGCAAAATCTTTTGAAGAAGCAAGCTTCACACCTGGCCTTTGATCAACGAGCACCCCTCTTTTTTTCTTTCTTCGGATATCCACATGGGCCGGATAGGTATGTCCTCGGTCCATTTTACATAACACTCTCGGCCACCCAAGAGGACTGCCTATCTCTTCTCTTTGAGAATGGAATAATGTTGCATTGTACCTTTGCTAACTCTTCTGCCTTTGGCCGTACTTGTGATGGTTCCCAAGGATCCAATATGACCACTTCATAGCCAAGGTTTTGTGTGATGATGTCCTACCATATTTTGAGAAAGAAAACCCTCCTATGCCAACTAGAAAGGGTATCTAGCTATGCTAAATTGATCTTTGTGGGAATCCCTTACCCTATTAGTATCGAAGCCAAAAAGAGGGGCAGAGTAGCTCTACCATAAGGGATAGGGGTGGACTAAGTTGACTGGTAGAAGGTGAGAATAATCAATGAATCAGAGGAGGAATGTTGATCACCTTAGTTTATTGTTCCTTTCCCTTGTTCATTAATAGGGTCTCCCAAATTCGACTTATTTGAGGAACAAAGTAGCTCGACCAACAAGAGAGGAACAATAGGCAAATTTCACACTTACCTATGAGCTATGAGAAAAGAGATTTCTGGAATAGGTAGTGGGTACCAGCTCACTGAAGACTCATTCTTTCCTCGGGGATGGATAAAGCTCCCCACTAGATGAAAATTCCCTGGTGCATCACCTCTTTTCTTAGCTTCAAGTCTATTTTGAGTTTTCGAGTTTTCGTTGGGTCATTATCAAAGGAGTAGAATGAAACAAATGTTATGTTGTCAAATCAGGTTTGAAGAATGGCCTCATTTCCAACTTGACTCTCAGGGGAGAAAAGCAGTAAAACAAAGTCGTTATAGCTCAAACAAGCAAGTGCTTTACTCCGTTCGTGATACCCTTTGGGGCATCACTCACTCGACCACAAGGGAGAGCAAGTCAAAACACATACCTTAGGCATGACATTCAATTTCATAGTTACATTAAAGACTTGATTTGCAGTTCATTCACTTTAATAGTTTAATTAATTGCTTTAAACAAAGAAAATAGACAATTGATCACCCAGCGAAGGGGACGAAGACTTAAGCAGTGGGTCTTTGTTTCTCAAAGAGATTTTCAATAAGTCAATAACAAGATTTGCTTTCGTCAGACCGTCGGCTCTCGATTGCTTCTTTGCCTAGTTCGTACTTACTTGCAGAGCGAGCAAAAGCATACTTTGGGATCTGCCTCTGCAGTGCCTTATTTGATCCTCGAGGTGCTTTTCCATAAGATGCTTCCACATCCTGTTAAATTGAAAAAGGTTATGATAGCATAGGGGGCGAACCGGAAAAGTGGATCTAGCATCAAGCAAACGACTTTTTGTCATAGTTGCAAGGGTTCCAAACCTTGACTACAAGAATTTTGAGGAAAGCCTTTCATTTGCTTCTCTTCGGTGGATTGAGTTGGAAGGAATTCACAACCATAAACATCAGCTGGAACTTTCAGTTCAATTCACACGACTTTGGATCAAAAAAGAAATGAGCAAATCCAGTTTTGAATGAAACTTTACGCCCCTTTTGGGAAGGCCGTCCAGTCACCTGGTCTTTAGGATTCTGACAATTGCAGGCATGCGGCAAGGAGGAGGGAAAAGGCTAATTTGCACTACCATACTACCTGAAAGATTTGATTAGCGTTCATTGCTGAGTGATCGCTTGCTATCTGGTTAGAAAAGATGGTCGAAGCCAGTTCGGCTAAGTAATGGGAAATCTTTCTTTCATGATTCTTTTTCTATTCCTATATCTAGTAGATTTGCACTGGTTGGATTTGAAATTGTCTATTTAATTAGTTTGGGCAACTTTCTTGTGAAGCGAAGTCAACATACAACTCTGGTCACCACCTTGAAAGGGTCTCATCCTCCTCTGCTACCATCAGGCTTTGAATCTGAGGTTGAGGTCTGTCATCTTTTTTTATTCCCAGACGGAATTGGAGGTGACTCGACGGGAAGGGAAATTCCTCCCCTGCTTTCCAATCAACTCACTCGCTTTCCTTGGTCAAGGTAGTACGATCATGCTGCTTTGGATGTTTTTGGATTAGCTTCTGGGAAATATAGAATAGGCCCTAATCAAAATTTTGGTTTATTCCAAAAAGGGTTCCCGTTCAGTGCTTTTTCCAGGCAACGAAGGGCTTATACTGCTCGCCTCATTGCATATAGGAATATAGAAAGTAAAGAGGAAAAGGCACGATCAGAAGAATTGTGTGAAATAAGTGAATTAATAGGAGAAGTGGGAGATTGATTCCCTTAATAAATAAAGTCATTAGACTTTGAATTCTTTAATTCTTATCCAAGACTTATATCATTTCATGATTCCATGCTTGATAGATTTGATGATGCTATGCTTGATAGCTTGTAGTGAACAACCCCATTATAATAGGTTTTGGAAAATGTTGATGGCTTGGAGTTCCATATCTCTGATTTCCTTAAGCTAGGGTGCAGTGAGTGATGCCCCAAAGGGTATCACGAACGTTAGACTCAGCTGAAGTGGGACTTAGTGGGTAGACTGACGAATATTTTGCTTCTCAAAAAGATAGTTCGGAAGCTTTCTCTCGACAAAGATCGTGTGAGTGTGCAGGGAAAATCTACGGAAAGGGGAACGTCGATGGATCTGCCATTTCTTTATATTAGTTTAAAATATCCTCACCTCCTTTTCAGGAAGGGCAAGACTAATTTGGGTTCCAGACATGTTATACGGGTGGGACGGTTCTGGTCCGCCCCTCCTCTTCTCTTCATTCTTTAAAAAAGAAAAAGGGGAAAGGCGAGGGTGAATCTCTTTCTCACTTACTCAATATAGATTGATTCAAAATCGAATTCAAATCCACGTTGTATTTGCTTCTCCTGATGGCTGGTCAAGTAAGAAAATGCTTAGGCAAAAGCAGGATTTGTTATGTATAGAAATCTTATTTGAGATTTGAGATTCAAAATGATAATCCCATTTTCAAATATCAATTTTAATTGGAGGAATGGTGAAAGGCCCAACATAACACTTTTGTTGTGCAAAACTTTCCTCTCTTCTGATAGCCAATGGAAGAAGTTTATGTGGGATTTCCCTCCAGTAGTCTTCTTTTCCTATGGACAGTCAATGCAGACTTCAAAAGAAAAGCAGCAAATTGGGCTGACTTTTTTCCCCAGAAAAGGAGGATGCTAAGTTCGTGATCCCATAGCAAGTCAATTCTAGAGGAAATGGTCTTGCAAAGCCAGTCAAGCTCTAGGGCCAGCCCAAAGGAGGATAATCTCTTTTTGCAGCTCAATCCTAGCATTAATAATTATGCCAATTCTACCTGGGCTCGTTCCTCCACATCTGGTCGGCGTCCTAACCAATCAAATTTGGTATTGGTCTATTCTTGGATCTCGGTGCAGAGATGAAAGTCAGCCATAGTGATTCGGGAGTCCCATGTGGAAGGGCTCTCGCTCCAGCAACAACTCCGTGACTTCTGTTCTGCACGAGTTGAGAATTGGGGAGATTGGACGAATTTTGAGGTAAGAGGCAAGAGAGAGAGATCCTTTCGCACTCAATCAAATAGATAATTAATCACCCCTCGTCTGTGGAACATTCCAGAAAGTCTTAAT
>JAOTQJ010162176.1:0-27611 GCA_025642045.1 Solanum sejunctum | reverse complement strand
TCTTAGATGATATTTATAGTATATAGTAGTTTAACTTATGGCATGTACCATGTTTTTGATGTTTTATGAAATATTTTGAAAATTGGTACACATCAAAAATGTTGTTATATTGCAACCATGAATTTTTGAATTATTTGGCAATATTTATTCTAATTAAGTGCGGGCAATTTGATACATGAAGGATGATCTGTGAGTTTTCGTTGGCTATATATACAATGCCATATGTGTGTGAGTAAATTTTGTTATGTTCTTGCATTGTGTGCTGATTCAAACCTTTCCTTGTTACCCTAAGTTGGATTGGAGGTTATATGGACTAGGAAGGTACCTTAGGCCCTTGTTCTTTGAATTAGTCCACTTTCGCCTAAAATGACCAACCAAATGAGAAATTCATCTCTTTTCCAAATATTTGAGCCTTACATGTACCATTTCTTTCTTAACACTTGATTAGCCTAACCTTATCTAGTGAAATACCTTGAAATCATCCCTGGTCTATCCTTGAGCATTGTGAACCTTGAATTAGGCAAAAAGCCTAAGTTGAGGGTGGCAACCAAAAGAGGCTCTGGTTTGGGGAATAGATATTGTGCACTTCAATATAGGCTAAAAACTTAAGTTGAGGGTAGCTGGTGTAGAGGTGAAATCACAAACATAGAGTGGTGAGTTGGGAATGGAAAGAAAAAGAAGAAGATCATGTACTGAGTAAAAGAAAAAAAAAGAAAAAAATGTCTTATATTGAATTGAATAAGCCAAATGATATGTGAAAATAAGGCAAAAGTTGAAAAGAAGGAGAAAATATCGGGAAACGCTTGAATATAAAGTAAAAGGGAGAATAAGGCGGAAATGATTGAGTTGTAAGGTGAACATATTGAGAAGCATTGTTCAAGTTGGCCTTTAGTCACTAATTGTCCAAAATGCCATACCAAAGCCCCATGAGCCTACGTTACAAGCTTATAAAGTCTAAAAGTGATCCTAACCCAGTTAGTCAAAAGTCTGAGTCATGAGTATATGGGCAAGCCTATGGTATTAGTCATTATGCATGAATGTCATTTGTGAGAGTGAGAGTGCTTGCATAGTACCATGGTTAAATGCTGAAATCTTCATTGAGTGTTTAAAAGGGACTTCTTTCTTGTGAAGGCATTTACATTGCATTGCCAACATTTTACTTGTTCAGTGATTCTAGATTGTTGATATTCCTTTATTTTTCATAGTTACGTTGTCAAATGCATCAATATGATTTGGCTTGCTTAATAGCTACATGATCTTGTTTTGAAAAAGCCTATATGGGTACCTGAGTTGGATTTGAGTATGGTTTATGACATTAGGTTGATTGCTATGTTTTGCTTTATTATTTATATAGATTGAGTCGTCACTTGAGGCCAAGAAACTATACTAAGTTGAGGGTGTTGATGTGTTGTCAAAATACAACACATTTGACACCTAAAACTTAGGATTTTATGTATTCTAATAAGTCTTTTATGGTTTTTATATGTTTTTGTGTTTGTTTTTACAGGAAAAGCAGGTTGGCACAATTTTGAGGAAAGTTGTAGGTTTTGCTAATTTTTGAGGACATACGAGACCCTACGAGTCATATATCAGTTTATGAGTCATAGAGTTGGTCTCATGGAGGATTCCAATGTTGAACTAAAACTAAAGTTCAACCACATGAGACCCAGTTATGAGTCGTAGTTCCATTTATGGGTCATAAGGGGATGTCTCATAGTGATTTCCAGTGTTGATCAAACTAGGATAATGTATTGCAAATGTGGACTACGAGAAGTCAATATGAGTTATAGACTAGATGACGACCCGTGAAGGTGTTTTATATCCGTGAAGTCCAAGGTGCAAGAGGCTGACCATGAAAGCCCGATTACAACTTGTAACCTGAGTTACGAGTTGTAACTGTGACTCATATCAAGCGCCGACCAATTTTTCGTATTAATTATGACTTGTTTGTAAATACTATAAAATAGAAAATACTAGGTCATTTATAGCAGTTTTGAAGTTTTTCAGTGGAAAGTAGATAAAGACACATAGAGAGCATGAAATTTCATAGTATTTTTAAGGGTTGATCTTTGGAGCCTGCATTTTGGAGAAGAAATTCACTTGTGGATTAAATTCAATTTTAATAATATGATTCTCAATATATATTGGATTTTTTTGTTCTTCAGTCTTCTTGGGTAAGTGATTAACTATGCTTTCTCTATTAATTATTTCATTATTTGCCCTAGATATGAGTAGCTAAACCCACAACTTGGGGTTGTGGTTACCATGAGAATCTAACTTAGAAACCCCAGATTATTTACACTTCTTAGAATGGGTATTTATATGTATTAATCATTTTTCTTCATTTTGAATGTCTTTTAGTGGTGGCCAATAATAGAACTTGCCTAGTGTTACCTTCCCAGTCTAGGTGGTAATAAGTAGGAAAAGAGAATGATTAACAAGATTTGATGATGTGTTCTCGTCTAATCAACTGAACTCGACCAAGGGAAGGTTGATTCGTGCTACGTGTAATGGTTAGTTGAGCACACTATGGAGATGGGCCAAGTCCTATAGTGAAATTCGACTTTCACCTTTTTCCCAAAGGGTTGGAAGAACCTACATTACTATCCTACATGCAATATTCTAGTTAAGAATTGTAAAATCCAGGGAAGTTGAGTTAGTGAATCATGGGCAACCACCAAGTTGCGCTCCATTATTATTTGTCTTCCAATTTTAGTTAGTCTAATTTAATTTTCCATCGATTATTGCAAACCCCCCCGTTTTTTAGAGAATTAAATTAGTTGATGGTTGAATTGATTATTGGTGAACCAAGTTGCAAAAGTCCCATATTTCTTGTGGGATTCGACCTTAGCCTTATTTAGGTTTATTACTTTGATGATCACAATTATTTCAAAAAGAGGTGTATCTTGAGCGTTATCAATAAGTAAACCTTAGGCCCAATTAAATGGACTTACACATTTTCTTTGTCAAGACGTGTCACGATATGACCTTGCAGGTCATGCTGATGCTTGTTGATCCCACCCACAGACAAGCCAACCCTATCAACGGTACTTGTCCTAGCAGCTAAGTATAATGATAGTTAATAACAACCAACAAAAGCGAAAGATATATCCTACCCCAAAACCTTTAACTCATTTGTACAATGCTACTGTAGACTCAAAATAAAACTATATACATATATACACATATAATCTGATGAGACCCTACATACACAACCCTAACTACAAATATGTTAGACTAGTGTCAGAATATAAAAGATGGCAAAAAAATAGGAGACTGTAGAAGGTATAAAACTACTCGACGCTCACTACAAGTCTCCTGTGGTGGCTGTAAGGCCTCTAGATTAGCTCTCATGGCTCATACCTAGATCTATATCACGAGTAAATGCAGAAAAGTAAGTGTTTGTACCGATGAAAGGAACCAGTAAGCATCATCAATGGACTGAGTCAAAGACAGTAAATATGGTATAAAACAATATAGGGAAATATTATAGTGTTAGCTGTCTAATTCCAGGTCAAAACATAAGCATACAGGGCAAATCATAGAACCCCAACTGAATGAACCAAAGCAATGTGCAATGATATTGACTGACGGAACCCAAAGATCATGTATCAACATGTCTGTGATACTAGGAGAACCCACAAGTAATGAAAATATGTATATAAATCATGCCAATACCCTGTACTTGATCCTGCAGTATTATATTAGAGCAACTAAGTACAATTAAGAGGACCCAACTTAGTAGAACAGAGTAGTGTACATACCATCATATGAAAAAAATCAAATAGAACAGTATCGTAGTATCACATGATTTATGTATGGTATACGTGGGTGTAAGACCCTAGTGTTTATGAATGTATACAAACTAGGCATTTATATTCCTAAAAAGTATAACCACACACAACCAGGAGGTGTAATATTATAGGGATCAATAATAGATAGTATGACATCTAAACTAGTGCAGAACATCATATCACCTGGGCCTCCAAACTCTAATTGTAACGTAGGGCCTACAACCCTAAATGCCATTTGAGGCTTCCAATCCCCTTCTCGGACTAGCCTCCAACCGGGAAAAGAAAATCAGACGTCAATCAAGGCCAATAGATGACAATCAACTTGGTAGCATACCTAAGAATAATCAAATGGGTCTCTAACACAAGAAAAATCAAATGGGCCTCTAACCTAGGAACAATCACTGCTCAGCTAGTCGCTAAGGTCTACGCCTCTCAATCTAACCTTGTATATATGCCATCACATAGGGTCTGAATAACGTAAACCTAGAGTAGCATTGGCTTAAGCCTAGGCTAAGGCCCATAGGAATCAAACAACCATAAATATTACACGTATTAAGAATAATGATAATAACCTAGCTGATAACATAACAAGTAAACAGGGCAACAACATACATACCAAACAATAATTGTAATACGTCCCCAGGATAAGACATTATGCAATCTAGTTGATCAATACAACACAAAATCACCATACCATAGATAATCTTCCTAACTTCTGAAGTATAACATATATCTCTCAATTTGTATCGTAATCTCACACTAAGTGACCAGGGGTTTGATCTATTCATAGCCTCACACCATAGTAGTACTTCAGGGCATGGTCAAGAGTACAAGTAATAGTTCACCTAGAGTACAACATATTCCCTAGTACCCTATAACCCAATAGGTATACAAGTGACCAATCAGACATATGTACCACTATAAGCAATATAAGATTGGGTCTAGCTATTTATGGGTTCATTACAGTCCAAGATAACTAGAAGTATCTAGAACAACCTTAGACAATGCCATCAATAAGTACAATCATATCCAAAACAACCATAGACAACCTAGATGAGGCCTTGAGCATAATGGGCTTCTCTCGATTGAACACAATTTAGTCACCAAAGAAATGATATATCAATAGATTCACAATAATATAGTCATAGTGTGAAGCCAGGAGTATACTGACAACCAGCCTCTCAAAATGCTACACCACACCAATACCAACCATCTACACAGGTTACCAAGTATCCAGATAGGCATCGTATCAATCACAAGGCGTAGGTTTGCATTTAGATTTTAATAGGACATAAGTAACCAAAACTATATTGGATACAACATAGGTATCACTATTAGGAAGCCTAACAAGTCATATCAGTATTTAAGTAGTCAATATGGACATAGGTAGCTCTAATGCTTAATTTACCTTAGTCATGCTCTATCTCACCTTTACAATCCTTATCAGAATCATCTATAGCCAAAACAATACTAAAGTAGCTAACATAATAGAAGTAGCTATTAAAAATCCCAACCGATAACTAAAGTCTTAGAAACATAGATACTCTACTTAGAAATCTCTAACAACAAACAAGTTCCCACTACCTATTTTAGCTCAGTCTAGAGATAAGGAAAGCTTACCCTACCTGGAAGGTGAATTAAGGCGTTCTACTCACACAAGCTATACCCTTCCTGATAGCTTACCAAAACATGAATCATAATATAAATATAGTTGTTTTGACTGTAATATCTCAAGAAATGGGGAGAATACATATGTTAATTGCTACTAAAATAGGGAAAAATAGGGCCCACGCCTAAAATATCAAATCAACCCCTATAAAATGATCTAACGTCATCCCAAGTCTATAGCCAGAAATTAAGCTCAAAATGAGGCTCAAAACACTAAAAAACAATCGAACAATAGTGTGACATTTCTTATCAAAAAGAAAACACATATTTACAATAGCTTCCTCATCAGATTTCTCAAAAATATGACGAAATTAAAAAAAAGAATTCGAATATAGCATGACGTGAAGCTCAAAAGTAGTACGGTTTAGATCCAAATTTAACTTAATTCCAAACAGAAATGGAGAATATATCTCAGTTTGAAGGTTTTTAGCATTTTTCAAAGTTATATGTGGAAAAATAGTAAATTTTATCTGGAATAGCATGCCAAAAGCAATTTTCGACACTTCCACAATGTTTTTCTAAAAGAATACAAATGTTAGCCTATATGTCTGTGTTGTATATATATATATATACACACACACACACATGCTAACCACCTGCCACTTTATTGCCATATGGAATCACCAGATTGCACCACAGAGCAGGATGAAAGCTTTCCACGTCATTGTAAGGACTCAAACTTGGTATGACCTTAAAGGTGCTTGGAATTTGATTCCAAAAGGTTTTTTTACCAAGGTTATCCCCTATGGGTACCTCCACGTGCCATGTGACTCAACACGAACTGTGTGGAGGGGCCTTTAGGTGACCCTTGGCCTTATGTAACCAGTGTTAGCCTTAACTTGGAATTTAAGACCATGGCACACACCACATGAACCCCACACAATCTGTATGGGACCTTATAGACCATGTTATAGCTTGTGTGATTGATCCTTGGTTTTGTAAATCATATTTCGGCAAAGGCTTGTCATACATGAACCTCTAACGGACCGTATACCCCCTACACGATTTGTGAGGCCCTCTATATGGGCGTTGGTGTGAAAATTGTCTAAGTATGGGATCATAGTTTGGAAACTTTGTCAATGGAGAATTTTTCTAAGTGAGGCATCACGGGAGGCCATACGGTATGAGTGCTCTGTATGGGTGTCGGCATGCAAATTTTTTAAGTATGAAATTACCATCTTGGACTTTTGTCAATGGAATTTTTATAAGTGTTGGATCATAAAAGGGCACATGGTTCATGTGACCTTTTACAGAACATGAGACCTTTCTATGGGACTCCTAGCAACCTATTTAAATCCATTTTACTAATGACATTTTCATGATTGTTGCTACTCCTAAGGAACATTTGTGACTGTCTATGCTATCCTAAGACATTTAAATGACCTATACTCTTCTTTCCTCATTCACATTCATTTTCACACTTAGAATTATATTCAAATACTCTCTTAATAACACCTCTCAAGAACTCTAGTGAAGGCTTAGCTTGGGAATCAAGGGAAGGCTCTATTCTTCATCAAATACTTCTTGTTTTCTTCTTAGTAAACTAAGGTATGTGAGATTGATTCATGGTCCCTTTCAACCATGAAGACCCCAACTCTTTTACACTTGATTTTTATGAAATTTAGCTTACTTTAAATATGGGATTTTAAGATTGTTATTTATTTGATTCAATTGAGATACGAGCTATGTTTTATTAATTAATTTAAAGTCATTTAAGCTCTAATATATTGAATTTCTTGAATATTATCAAGGTTTAAATATTCATTGATCCTTTAAACTTTGATTTAAGCATGAATAATCTAAATTGGGATTTGAATATGAATTTTACTTATGAATTTGTTTGAATTTCATATTGTATTGTTGATTTAAGATCTAATCTCTATTGCCCATGCTATTCTCATTTCGTTCATGGAATATGCATATATGACTATCATTTTTATGAAGATTATAAAGTGGGCTATGACCCAATTATGTTTATAAATATAATTCTCGATAAGAATTTAGTTATGACAAGAATGTGATCACATAAATGTCTATGATATGGCTCTTTGAGAAACTCCAAGTGTTTATACCACTTTGATATGTGTGAATGGTCTATTGCTTTGCATGAAGGTTTGATTTGAAGTATGATTTGGCTTTTAATTCAAGTATGAATGATTATGAAGAATGTTTGGATTTTAAACCTAAGTATGTATTGAAATGATTTGAAAGACTTATCCCTCTTTGAAAGCATGCATATGTATATATATTCTTGTGGGATGATAACTTAGCACCGAGTTGACTTGTGGAGGGGGGCTATCTCCAAGGGTCCAGTGCCTAATTCCCATAACTATGTGCCAACAATAAGTATATGTTTATGATAATCCTATCTAAAATGAGGGTGCTTGTGAGAAAAGCTAACTCTTCGAAATGGGAGTGCCGGTATGGAGAAGTATGATATTATATGAAAATTCTATCCAAAATGGAGGTGCCCATAAGAAAGGTTGCTTCTCCAAAATGAGGGTACCTATAAGGAGAAGTATGGTTAACTTTGAAAAGTAGAATACTTCTTTATTAATATGGGGATAACATTGGGATTCCAACTAATAGCTCGCTTGGTCTTATATATGTCGATCACGGTTTCATCCTCAGTATATATTAGCATTATAGCATTTATTGCATCATGAATTTCATGGCATATTGTTATATCAGTTTCCTTTGCTATATATCTCTTTTTATATTATATTTCCTTGTCATCTAATATTGAATACAGGTTTGAATACACCATATGCATTGCATACCTGCATACTTAGTATATTCAAATGTACTGACATATATTTTTGCCTACATGATCTAACCATACTGGGACCGGAGACTACATCCACCACTTGATAGCTTGATCATATTTGAGACATTGTTGTGGTAAGTCTTATCTTCTAAGGACAAGCCTCCATTCCTCTACATATATTGCTTTCTTTTATGCTATTTACTTTGAGGGTGAGCCCGATACATGTCTTGGCTCCTGTCCTATCTTATAACTAGAGGCATTGTTGGACATCTCATAGACTCTTGTATGGATATGTGTTATGTGTTGACATTTGGAGCTTATGATTATGTCATCTATTACATATGGTCATTATGATTCGATTATGATATGATGTGTATATACGTTTTGATGTGAAAGTGTGGAGGGTCCTAAGTCCCATATTTCCCCCATAGAGTGACATATACTTACCCACCTCTTAGTTCTTATGTGCTAAGTGTTGTGTGAATCCATGTTAACTCCTATCCCTATGACATCCCCAAAGCATGAGCCCTACTTCCTCCTCCCTTAGAATTATGTGTTTACTATTTCGTATGTATTTCTGAACTGATGATGTGTGAATGGATGCTATAAGGCCTGTTTGAGGACTCTCGGGTTCCCATTCGCCATATTATGCCTAGACCCAAGGTTCGGGTCATGACAAGCTTGATATGAAAGCTCTAGGTTTATATATGATCCTTGGATTCCAAAATGCTATGTCGATTAGAGTCCTATTCATAAGTGTGAAGTGTACCATGCCTATTAGTGGGAGGCTATGATGGCGTTTGGAACTTATGTCACTTTTTCATGTTTTATTTCATGCTTTGGACCATATATTAAGGTTAGCTAATCCTGATGATATCTTTACAACATTACAAAAGATGCCTCCACGAAGAGCTCCCCTACCATGACTGACCCCTAGATTATAAGGACGAAGTTCCTTAAGGGACTATGGAAGAGCCTATTCCTAATGGTGAATTTTATATTATTGTTGCTATGCTTGCCCAAGTGGTAACTACTCAGACTAGACAAGCAAATCTTCCTCTCCACGATCCCACTGTGGCTTCTAAAGTAAGAGATTTTACCTAGATTAATCATTCAGAGTTCTATGGGTCAAAGGCTGATAAGGATGCTCAAGAGTTCATTGATGAGCTCAATGAGGTGTTAACTATTATGGGGGTGACTTCTAAGAAGAAGGCTGAGCTAGCTTCTTATTAGTTGAAAGATGTGGCTCAAGTGTGGTACACCCAATGGTTGATGAAGAGCGTTTGTGGTAATGTTGTTAATTAGGAAGAGTTAAAGTTTGTATTCCTAGATTGTTTCTTCCCTCTAAAACTTAGGAAAGCTAAGACAATAGAATTCAACAACCTCAAATAGGATGGTATGTATGTGAGGTACTATGTCCTCAAGTTCACAAAGCTCTTCAAGTATACTCCTATAGTAGTTGCTATGCAAGAACACACAAGTTTATTTCTGGGATATTTGATTTGGTTGTTAAAGAATGTCATACAATTATCCTTATTTAGGATATGGATATCTTTAGGCTCATGATATATGCTGAATAAATTGAGGGGGAAAAGCTTAAGGAGAAGAGGCAACATAATTCAAGAGGGCCTGTTATGAAGGTAGGTTCTCCAACTAAAAGGATCGTGGTGGTTATGGTTGCTTTCAATAAGGCCAAGGTTCTAATGAGAGGGTTGCCAATTCTAGAGTGCCTCATCCCGAGGCACATGTTAGAGATTGGGCAATACCTCGGTAGTGTACTTCATATGGGAAGAATAATTGAGGTGCATGCTGTAAGAACATAGGTGCTTGTTTCAGGTATGGTGATAAGAGCTAAATGATTGTTGAATGTCCTAAAGCTATCCAAAAACTTCAGGGTCAAGTTGCCTAAGGTGATCAAGGCCAATAGAGAGCTCCATAAGGTGGTTCCCTTCGGAACAACAGGTTTTATGCTTGACATGTCGAACAAGAAGTGGAAGAGACTCCAGATGTTATGACTGGTGTGTTAAATGTCTTTAATTTTGATGTTTATGCTTTGCTTGATTCAGGTGCAAATTTATCTTTTGTGACTTCTCTTTTGGCAGTTAAGTTTGGTTTGTGCCCTAAAATTCTAAGGGAGCCCTTTGTGATTTATAGTCCCGTGGATGAGTCTATTGTTACCCGAAGAGTCTATCCTAGTTTTTCTGCTGTATTTTGTATCAAGTCTTCCCATGTGATCTTGTGAAACTTAAGATGTTTGATTTTGATATTATTCTTAGGATAGATTGGTTGCATGATTCATATGCCTCTATAGATTGTAGAACCCAGAAGGTCAAGTCCAAATTTTCGGATGAGCCCATTTTTGAATGGAAGGGCAGTGATTCCATTATTAAAGGTCGATTTATTTCCTAGCTTTTGGCCCGAAAGATGATTTCTAACGGGTGTATATATATCATATTGTGAGGGTTAAATAAATAGAATCTGAGTCACCTACTCTTTAATCAATTTCGATAGTGAATGAGTTTCCAAATGTGTTTCCTAAAGATTTTCTCGGTATTCCACCCGAAAGGAAAGTAGACATTGGCATAGATCATCTCCCAAATTCTCAATATATCTTTATTTCTCCTTATCACATGGCACCGACTGAGTTGAAAGAGTTGAAATATCAATTGAAAGATCTATTGGAGAAAGGCTTCATTAGGCCAAATATATCGCTATAGGGTGCTCCGATGTTATTTTTAAGAAAGAAAGATGTGTCTTTTTAGATGTGCATTGATTATAGACTATGGTCATCAAAAATAAATATCCATTGTCAAGTATTAATGATTTGTTTGATAAACTTCAAGGGGCTATCAATTTCCCAAAGATCGACCTCTATTCCAGTTATAATCAATTAAAGGTTAGGGAGTATGACATTCCCAAGATAGATTTTTGAACTAGATATAGGCACTTTAAATTTGTGGTGATGTTGTTTGGTTTGACTAATACTCTGGTTGTGTTTATGGATCTCATGAATCTAGTGTTCAAGCTATTTCTTGATAGTTTTATGGTTGTTTTCATCGAGGATATCCTTATTTATTCCCAAAGTGAGAGTGAGCATATAGATTACTTAAGATTGGTTCTTCAGACTTTGAGGAAGAAGAAGTTGTATGCTAATTTTAGCAAATGTGAGTTTTGGTTGGGTGACGTAGCTTTTCTTGGTCATTAGATTCCAGTGATGGTATTAAGTTTGACCCTAAGAAGACTGAGGCCATGAAGAGTTATTCTAGACCATTGACTCCTTCGGACATTTGAAGTTTTCTTGGGTCGGCTAGTTATTATAGAAGGTTTGTTGAAAGTTTCTCATCTATTACATCTCAATTGACCAATTTAACTCAAAAGAAAGTGAAATTTGTATGGTTAAATGGATGTGGGAAGAGTTTTTAGACTTTGAAAGATCAGCCTACATCAGCTCCTATTTTGACTCTATCAGATGGCTTAGATGGGTTTGTGGTATATTGTGATGCTTCACAGATTGGGTTAAGTTGTGCTCTTATGCAACATGGTAATATGATAGCTTATGCATCAAGGCAATTAAAAGTGCATGAGCGGAACTACCCGACTCATGATCTTGAGCTAGTGGCTATGGTGTTTGCTTTTAAGATTTGGTGACACTATTTATATAGAGTTCATGTTGATGTTTTCATCAATCACAAATATTTGCAATATTTGTTCACTCAAAGGGATCTTAACTTAGGCAAAGGAGGTGGTTGGAACTCCTTAAGCACTATGACATAAGTGTTAAATATCATCCCGGCAAGGCAACGTTGTAGTCGATGCTCTTAGTAGACTATCTGTGGGGAGTGTGGCTCATGTTGATGAAGCGAAGAAAGAGTTGGCAAAAGATATTCACTGTTTGGCTAGATGGAGTGTTAGATTAGCATACTCTAATGATAGTGGTATTTATGCCCAGAATGGGGCTAAATCTTCTGTGGTTGTTGATGTCAAGGCAAAGAAAGATTTACACCCATCATTGCTTGAGTTGAAGAAGTTGGTTACTGCAAAAAATATAGAAATTTTCTCCCAAGGGGAAAATGGTATGCTTAAGTATCAAGATTGATTATCTGTACTGGATGTTGATGATCTTGGAAGGTTGATCATGAGTGGATCCCATTACTCTCATATTTTATTCACCCGGGATCTAACAAGAAGTATTGGTATTTGGGGAAAGTGTATTGGTGACATGGTATGGAGAGATATATAGACAAATTTGTATTTGAATGTCCTAATTGTCAACAAGTGAAAGTAGAGCATCGAAGGCCCAGTAGTTTGGCTCAAGATATCAACAAGTGAAAGTAGAGCATCAAAGGCCCAGTAGTTTGGCTCAAGATATTGAAATTCTACCCGAAAGTGGGAATATGTGAACATAGATTTTGTGCTTGGCTTGCCTTGAACTCTAAGGAAATTTGATTCAATTGGGGTTATTGTTGATCGATTGACTAAATCAGCTCATTTTCTATTAGTCAAGACTACCTTTAGTGCCAAAGATTATGTAAGGCTGTATATTCAAGAATTGGTGAGGTTGTATGGTGTGCCTAGGTCTATCATATTAGATCGTGGCACCCAATTTTCTTTTCACTTTTTGAGGTTGTTTCAAAGAGGAATTGGTACTAAGGTTAAGTTAAGTACTACTTTTCATCCTCAAATCGATAGACAAGCTGAGGGAAAAATTCAAACCTTAAAGGATATGTGAAGGGCTTATGTGTTAGAATTGATGGGTAATTAGGACGATCATCTACCACTCGTTGAGTTCGCATATAATAATAGATTTGATGCTAGCATTGGTATGACATCATTTGAAGCTTTGTATGGTAGAAGATGTAGATCTTTGGTTGGGTGGTTTGCATTAGGAGAGATAGCCTTATTTGTCCCCAGTTTGGTATTGAAGGTTATGGAGAAAGTGAAGTTGATTGTGTAGAGGTTGAAAATGGCTCAAAGTCGCTAAAAGTCTTATTCGGATGTTAGGAAAAGCAATCTTGAGTTTTATGTTGGTGATTGGGTGTATGTTGAGATATCATCTATGAAGGGTGCAATGAGATTTTGTAAGATGGGCAAGTTGAGTCCCTAGTATGTAGGTTCTTTTGAGATTGTTGAGCGGGTTGGGAAGGTGGCTTATAGATTAGATTTACCTCTGGATTTGAGTTCTATTCACCCAATTTTCCATGTGTTAATGTTGAGGAAATTGATTGGTGATACTAGTACTATTGTGTCTTTGGAAGGTATTGAGGTTGAATAGAACTTGTCTCATAAGGAAGTCCTAGTTGAGATTTTGGATAGTCAAGTGAAGCGGCTTTGCAACAAGGATGTGGCTTTGGTTAAGGTGCTTTAGAGAAATCAACATGTGGATAGTGCTACATAGGAGGTGGAGTTGGACATGATAAAACAATATTCCCTTCTTTGCCAATCTACTCAAGCCTAAGGTATAAGGTTCTTCCTATTCCAAGTGGTCCTAATTCTTTCACTCTTGTGTTTCATGACATGACATGCATACATGTGCAAAAAAATGATTTTTGAGATGTTTTGAATCATTTTAATACATTTTGATATGAGTTTTGATGACTTTATGATTTTCAAGTGATGAAATATGCATTATATCTTATGTACGGATGTTTTATCTTCTATGTCAAGCCTTTCGAGCATTATTCTAGCACATTCGAGGACGAATGTTTCCAAGGGGGAGATGATGTAAGTACCTGGACTTGGTATGACCTTAATGGTGATTGGAATTTGATTTTGAAAAGTTTTTGACCAAGGTGATGCCCCATGGGAACCTCCGGCCGTGTGACTTACCACGGGCCGTGTAAAGGGGCATTGAGGTGACCCTTGGCCTTGTATAACAAGTGTTGGCCTTAACTTGGAGTTTAAAACCAAGGCAGGTACCACATAAACCCCACATGGCCCGTGTGACACTTTATGGACTATGTGGTGGCTTGTGTGATTGAGCCTTGGCCTTGAAAGCCACATTTTAGCTAAGGCTTGTCACACATGAACCTCTCGCGGATCGTATACACCCTTTACAGTTCTTGAGGCCATCCGTATGGGCGTTGGTGTGAAAATTTTCTATGTGTGGTATCATCATCTCGGAACTTGTTCAATGGAAAATTTTTCAAAGTTAGGCATCACAAGAGGCCACACAATCCATGCGACCTCTATACGGGCCATGAGGTACTCCATATGGGTGTCGGCGCACAAATCTTTTAAGTATGGAATTACTATATACGACCTTCATTGGTATAAGTTTTCTAAGTTTTGGATCACGGAAGGGGCACACGGTCCGTGTGACCTTGTACAGACCATGAGACCTTCCCACGGGACCCTTGGCAACATTTTTCTATCTGTTTCATTAATGGCATATTTGTAATTGTGCCTACTCCTAAGGAACTTTTGTAATTTTCTATGCTATCCTAAGACATTCAAATGACCTATACTCTTCTTTTCTTATTCAAATTCATTCTCACACTTAGAATTATATTCAAACTCTCTCTTAAGAACTCCTCTGAGGAACGTTAGTGAAGGGTTAGCTTGGGAATCAAGGGAAGACTCTATTCTTCATCAAATTCTTCTTATTTTCTTCAGGTGGACTAAGGTATGTGGGAATGATTCATGGTTCCTTTCAACCATGAAAATCCCAACTCTTTTACACTTGATTTTTATGAAATTTAGCTTATTTTAAATATGTATTTTTAAAATTGTTGTTTATTTGATTCAATTGAGATATGAGCTATGTTTTATTGATGAATTTAAAGTTATTTAATCCCTAATATGTTGAATTGCATGAATATTATGATGGTTTAAATATGCATTGTCCCTTTAAAGTTTGATTTGGGTATGGTTAATCTAAGTTGGGATTTGAACATGAATTTTACTAATAGATTTATTTGAATTTTATATTGTATTATTGATTTAAGATTGAATCTCTGTTGTCCATGCTATTCTCATCTCATTCATGGCATATACATACATGACTATGATTTATGTGAAGATTATGAAGTGGGCTATGACCCAATTATGTTTATGAATATGATTTGTGATGAGAATTTAGTTATGATGAGAATGTGATCACATAAATGTCTATGATATGTATCTTTAAGCAACTCTAGGTGTTTACACCACTTTGACATATGTGAATGGGCTATTCCTATGCATGAAGGTTTGATTTGAATTATGATTTGGCTTTATAGTCCAAGCATAAATGATTATGAAGAATGTTTGGCTTTTAAGCCTAAATATGTATTGAAATGATTTGAAAGACTTATCCCTCTTTGAAAGCATGTATATGTGTTTATATTTTTGTAGGATGATGACTTAGCACTAAGTGGACTTATGGGAGGGGGCTATCTCCAAGTGTCCAGTACCCAAGTTCGATAACTATGTGCCAACCATAGGTATATGTTTATGAAAATTCTATCTGAAATAGGGGTGCTCATAAGGAAGGTTAACTATTCAAAATGGGGTTCCCATAAGGCAAAGTACGATATCATATGAAAATCCTCTCCCAAATAAGGGTGCTCGTAAGGAAGGTTGTTTCTTCGAAATAGGGGTGCCCGTAAGGAGAAGTATGGTTTACCTTTGGTAAGTAGACCACATCTTTACCGGTATAGGTATAACATCAGAATTCCAAGTAATAGCTCGCTTGGTCTTACATATTTCGGTTGAGGTCACATCCCCACTATATATGAGCATTATGGAATTTCATGCATCATGAATTTCATGGCATATTGTTATATTACTTTGCTTTGCTATAAATCTCTTTCTATATTATATGCCCTGGTTATCTAATATTGAATGCAGGTTTGATAAGTCATATGTATTGCATACCTGCATACTTAGTACATTCAAACGTACTAATGTATACTTTTGCCTACATAATATAACCATGTAGGGACCAGAGACTACCTTCATCCATCGTTTGACAGCTTGATTGGATTTGAGACATTGTTGTGGTGACTCTTATCTTCCAAGGACAAGCCACCATTTATCTACCTATATTGCTTTGTTTTATGCTATTTACTTTTAGGGTAAGCCCTGTATATGTCTTGGCCCTCCTTCTATTTTATGACTAGAGATATTGTTGGACATCTCGTAGACTGTTGTACGGATATATGTTATGTGTTGACATTTGGAGCCTTTAATTATGGTTATCTATTGGATATGGTCAATATGATTCAATTATGATATGATGTTTATGTATTCTTTGATGTGGAAGTGTGAAGGATATTATGTCCCGTATTGCCCCCATAGAGTGAGTCATACTTACCCGCCCTTTAGTCCTTATGTGCTAAGTGTTATGGAATCCATGTTAATCCCTGTCCCTATAACATCCCTATAGCGTGACTCCTACTTTTCTGCCCCTTAGAATTATGTGTTTACTATTTTGTATGTGATTTCAAACCAACAATGATTGAATAGATGCTATAAGGCTTGTTTGGGGACTTTCGGATTTCCATTCGCCATGTCTCTCCTAGATCCTAGATCTAGGTCATGAAAGCCACTCCCTTAGTTAGCAACCTTCTAATCATTTTTTGATGTTTCAGGCTCGTTAGACTCTAGAATTTATGAATAAGCTATATAACTACAATAATTTTGACATTTTGGATCTATTTGCACAGACGAAATTTCCATCATAGGTCAATACAATCTAATGTGAATCCTATTTCATTATATCAAACTTTTAATGAAATGAGTTGAGGGGGAGGGGGTCAAATCGCATTCGAAAGTCTCCAATACTAAATGAAGGATTGTTATAGACCAAAATCGACGTTTTAGAGTTGATCCACTATCAAATTCTCATCCGAGCACATTTTCAAGGGTATTAACCTAAGCGAGCTATTAACCTATTCTGGAGACCAAATTTGTAAAACATGATATGACTACATCAGACATGCTCCTAGATTGATTTGGCTATTCCAGAGCTGATAGAACCATTAGAATTTTTCTTCGAGGCTTTTTACTAGGACTTTGTGTGAAAATTTATTCTACAGTTATAATCTTCTGTTCAACTTGAAAGTTGTATAAATCTCAAGCGATTATCCCAACAACCACAGTGATAGTACTAACAAGTCAAAAAGCCCCCACGGTCACTAGGTGCATGCTAAAACTAATCAATTTTTCACAAAAACACAAATGTGATCTAGAGGATCATTACAACATGCCTATGCTATTATAACATATATAAGGGCCATGAATATGTTCCTAAATCACCTTTAACAAAAGTAAAGTAAATGTCTTAAATGAAAATCATACTAACAATAAGATCATAGACTCGATGGGCAACCATCAAAGCATGAGGACTTACCAATCAAGTGTTGTACTACTAAGACAACTAACCACGAGGAGAGTAAGGAGCATCCAATACTATATTTTTAAATAAATTAGGTAAAATATACATTTATATGTTGGAATGTACTAAGTATGTGAGCAATCCAATACATGACATCATAATGTAAAAATGACTGAGTTAGAAAATATGATTGCTAAGTCTTTGATGAGTAACAACATATCGTGAATATGGTCAAAGTATTTTAAGTGTCATAATAAAGTCATGAAAGAACATAAACACTATAATGATAGTCACGAGTCATTGTAAGAAATCACATGTCATGTGAAATATCATAAGTCATAATGGAAATCATAATTATAATAAGAGTGGTAAGTCATAGAAAATATACCATAAATCATTGTGAGGAAATCCTTTAACCTTGTGATCGATCATGGACATGTGTGAGAGTTTCCATTAATAGACATAAATCATTTAAGCTATAACATGAAATCTCCATGTTACCTTGTCATTAAATAAAGGGAGAGACTGCTATCCAAGATAGGCTCCTAATGTCTATGCAGATTCACTAAGCTACATAAAGGATCAAGACTCTACTACGGGTTTCCCTCCTTAAGAACTCAAGCTTCTACTGTGGATGATCCTTCTAAAGAATGATCCTTTATGCCACAGTGACATGTAGTTATGGAACAATGAGATCTTACTATGGATCTCTTGTCTCTACTATGAGAGATCACCTCAATCCCAAAGTCCATTTTGTTCTAAGTAGACTCTCAATAGAATAAAAGTCATACTCATAAAATCATGTCTTGTTGAAGGGGTTCAAATATGCTACTAGTCCACAACGCATAAAGCATAGTCATAGAATAGTTCCTTACTTATGTGATATGAGTATAGTCCTTTCATCATCATACATTCATACTTAGATGAGAAGGTCCTACGATAATTCATACTCAACTTGAATTTCATCATAAAAACTCAATTCATGCTTTTCATTCAACTTGCTTTAAAGTCTTGTAAACGAATATTCATAACATAAAGCTTTTGCTTGAAAAATATAGTTTCATGCTTGTATATATATGGAATCATCCCAAAATAATGTAATCAAATCAAAATCAAAATCATGTATAACCTGTGAAAACATATCAACTTAAACATAGTTGAAGAGACCCACAAAGACATTCATAAATTCATACTTAAAACTAACATAATACATGGGTCTAGGTAATATTTCAGTGAAATCATGCAAAGTCTATCTTAAATCATGCATAATTGAATAAAACTTAATCAATTTATAATTATAACTAAGAAACCCTTACTCAATATATTGAATCCTAGATATCATATAGGAGTAATTAAATGAAAATTAATGGAATTATAAGATAAAAACTTGAATAATGTCTAATTAGATAGATAAACTTTAATTAAAACTTAACTAACATAATTGAAGAAGAATTAATCAGAACTCATGAAATTCATATTTGAAATCATTTGAAAGGTAAATATCTTTTGGGATCATGGGTGGAAGAAGTGCATGAAGCAAAGCCCATATACCTATTCAAAGAATCCAGGGGAAATTAGTAGAAATTATTTTGAATATGATGAATTTTTCTTGATATTCAATGGAACATTTTATTGGAGTAGAAGAAGACCTTGAGAGTGTTTTTAGAGATATGATTCGTAATTTGGGAATTGATTAGAATGAAAAGGTTTATATGGGTTAGGGTATTTAATAGACTTGTATTTATGCCTAAAAATTATCTAAATACATTGGATGTCAAAGAGGGTAATAACCCAAATACCCTAATTAAATTAGGAAAAGATCCCCCAGATAGACCTCTGGAGGAAAGCAACCATGCCCCATTTTGGGATAAATTGACCATAATAGGTATGGTGAAGGGAATAACAGGCTACACAATTGGCTGGAGTAGGGGGAAGATTTGGCAAAGTAACCCTAGAGGTGTGCTTACCACGACTCGTGATGCACATCACCGTCCGTGCTAAAGATCATGAAGGTAAGATAGCCTGTTAGAGTTTTACTAAAATGAGCATAAGATTTTACTTTAAACTTTAAATAAGAAAATATTGGTGATGTTGGATAGATAATTTAAAGATCTTTAGTTTGATAGGTTACGGGCCCCCTAGTTCTTTTTATATTAGGAGATATGATCATTTGAAGTTGACCCTTATACGACCTCATGTAGAAAAATAGCCGATAGAAATTCTTTGGAGTTGGCTTGATGTAAGAAATTCCTGCGACCCTAAATCACATCTAATATGCTTTAAATATTTAGAAATTGATCTTAACAGGTATGTACAAATGAAAGTTATCAAGCTCAGGCGTATACGAATGTGAAAAATGGCTCGGGTCTCGTCTTAGGGTGTTATAAAATCTATGAATATCTCCTCACCATCATTAATTTGTTCCTAAAGGACTTGAATAAATCACAACTTAATACTTTTCCTAAATACTTGGATGAAGTCGTAGTAAATTCATAATCACTGTTCACATAGAAAAATAGGTTAATTTGAATGATTTCAAAGATAATTAACATAAAATAATGAAATTATAATGAAAAGATGCAAAATCGTGTAAAACTATACCAATTAGGTTATAATTGAAGGGACCCATAATCAATTTCATGAACTCTGGACTACATTAAGAAGAATTTGATTAGAAAACATTGAAATCATGTAATCAAAGTTAATTCAGGCATAATTTTTCTCATAATTATGTAGGAACTCATAACTTTGTGAAATTCAATGATGAATAATCAAAAACCTGAACTTTCATAATTGAAATTCATAGAAAGAGGTGAGAATTCTTAGGGCTCAGTGAATGAAAGGAGTCCATAAGTGAATACCCACACACCTTAGGTATAATCCTTGAAGAAAGTGATGGAAAATGAAAAAAAAAACTATCTTGGCCTTAGATATGAAGAATATTTGAGATAATATGAGAATTTTAGAGATTTTTGAATAGGAATGGGGTGGATTTGTATAGCAAAAATGGTTATAGTTGGATTTATAGGTCCAAAATAACATAGTTTTTGGGGTTAGAAAGATAGGAAATATTCATAAAAAATAACTTCATTTAAAATTGTAGACAGGTTCCATGACATCAACCTACGAGTTAGGTTTTCATCTATGGACCATCTTGATAATTCATAGAAAAAGTACTAAGGCTCCAATTTCAGGCTCTATTTTCGTGATTTCAATTTATGACTCATTATGACATCTATGATCCATAGAACCCCCTATGGTACTTCCTCACACTGTCAAAAATAATTCTAAGTCCAGGTGTGTACTATGATCAAAGTCCACGGATCGTAGAACCTTCCACGAATTGTCCTGTTAGTTTGTAATAGAAGTACTGAAACTTGTTTATTTTAAAAAATTCTACATTCTCTGTACAACCACTATCCAGAGGTCGTAGTTTCGTTTATGGTTGAAATACTCTATTCGTGAAAATCACTTGGAGTTGCATTTTTTCGAGCCTTTAGTTTATTCCACAAAACCCAGAGTCTAAGAATAATCTACAACCTATAGAATACGTCTTGTTTCACCTAGCTCAATTTCTACACTCTTCTCGCTATTGCAAATTTTCAACTTTTGGTGTATTACACTTCTCATGCCTCACTTAGTGAAATTTCACTGGGTATGTTATTGTTGTTTGTTTTGTTAACATTTTAAAATATATATTTTTTACTATAGTGATATGAAAAGATAAGCTACAATACCCTTCGTGTATTCTAAACTTTTAATATTTTATATTTAATGTATTAAATTAATCTAATTTGATTTACTTATAAAAATCATCAAAAATGACATTGTGAAGTGAAACATGAAAAGTATTACAAAATGGAGGGAAGAGTGAGTAGCCATCCTATTTTAATTAGGGAAAATTGACTAAATAACATATTTGTGCAAGTTAATTTTCAAAATCTAATATACTTAATCATATTAGTTACATAGTGATCTTTTTGGTTTAAATTTGTGATAGAAGAAAATATAGAAGACAATTAGAAATTTTAAAATATTATATTATAATAAGTTAATTTTTGTTACGCCCCGAGCCTACACCCTAGACATAACTGGCACTCAAAATCATTGCTGGTCCCAAGCGAACCACTTGGCTTGGCTACAAAGCCAACTGAAGACTCAAATAATCATAGAAAGGCTTTAAATAGCATACTAGACTATCAATTTGTCTGAATAACGTGAAATGAGAAACAACTAAACAATAAAGTAAATAAAACTAGACCTGAAGTATCTGACACATAGTCTATGGAACCTCTACTAGAATAGTCTGAATATAAACTACTAGAAAGAAAAGCATAAGCAATAACTCTAAGCCTCTAACTAAGAAAAGGTCTTATCGATATGTGAGTGGGGGTGTGGTCCTCAATGAAGTGGTTGCTGACGAACTCTGTCACCTACGTCTCTATCATAAAATGATGTAGGTCCTAAGGACGTCAGGACATGGAATATACGGTATGTAAGAAAGCCAAAATAGAAAATCAAGTTGATGAAACATTTCAAAGTACATAATCATATCTAATATAGAATAACATAAGTGAAAGATACTCTATATGCGGAAAATAAGCATACTGATAATAAACATGCTAAAAATCTATATGAAAAACATATCTTACTTTAACTTGGGGAGTTTCTCTAATCAACAACCACCACTATGAGGGTGATACAACGTCATGCCCACACTGCCAGAGCCATCCCATACTTTGTGGGGATAGGGGACGAAAGACTAGGGAAGTGGATCCATCCCAAAACTGAGTCGTCTCAGTAGTGAGTGAGGAGTTGTACCGTGGTACAATCCTATCCTACGCTGGCTATATAGTTTTTAAGTTTAAGTAATTATTAATACTCTCACTTATATTAGTGCTCAATCATAGGTCTCAAAATAACTTGTATATAGCTCATATCTTAAAGAAATAAAACTTCTCCATATATCTTTTGTCTTTTGGGAACTTAGACCAACTTAGTTGTTTAAATTTCACATTTGGACTCTTCATCTTAACTGCCTCTAGTATCTTTTCAAGTATTTTAAAACATAATGGGTCAATTCTCAAAAGTACTTTGTAAACTTAGCTCAAATTGTGCTTACGCTAGTTTTTCTTTTCCTGAAATAGATACAGTATTCTCAAGAATATATCAATAATAGTAAATCTTGTTCAATAATGTAACTTCATGCTAAAAATCCATAGAAGGCATGATTCTATATCAAGAAGAATGCATCAACCCACATTTGGGTGAAATTAACTACTACTGGAGGAAATCTTGAATTCACCTTGAAAACATAATCTTGGTTAAAAATTGGGATTTTAGATACTAAAACATCAATAAAATTATCTTTGGGGGCCTTACAAACCTAGAAATTCTAATTCTTGGAAGACTTGAAGAGATCCTTGAGCTGTAGCAAGCTTTCTTGATTTTACGCTTGAGTCTCTTGAGAGGTTTTAGAACTATAAGTGTGAATTTGTGCTATTTTGGGACTAAGTTCGGATTAAAACTGACCAGTTTAGGCTTAAGGAGGGTGGAAAAGTTCAAAACTACCCTTCTTTAAATGAAAGAAAAAGTCTTTGCATAATATAACATGTCCGCGATGCACCAGGGGAACGAAATATTTTGATTAATACAACATGTTCGCGTCGTGCTTGTGGCGTGAACATATGTATTTTTCCCTTTTTTACGAATTTCCTCTTCCCGTCGAAAACAATCAACAAAAATTAAGTGTGGTTTCGCATCTCTTGCGTGTTGTGCCCAAGGCACGGAAACCGTACTGTCCGAAATTAATTAGCAAAAATTTTAATTTTCCTCGATTACTCTAAAATCGAGTCGAGACCATCTTCCCACTTAATTTTTTATGCTGATTGCAAATCTGGTCTCAGATTTATGAACAGAGCATAGGAAGATGCTTACACGCCTGGTCATTTCTTGGGGTATTTTGATAATTTCATCGGGTGTCACAATATCTTCCCTTTGGGATCATTCATCCTCGAATGATAACGATATTAAAAATTTAGCTCAAGACAACAAAATGACTACACTTAAACAACATAAGTCTTCGAGATCAAGTATGTAAGTTTACCTTCAATGTCCTTATTTAGGCCAATGAATAAGTGTGGATACTTGGTATTCATATCTTCTTCTGCTTCCCATGTGGCTTCTTCCACGAATTGGTTTCTCCATAGCACTTTCACTGAAGCTATCTCTTTGGTCCTCAACTTGCGAACTTGTTGGTCTAATATTTGCACCGGGACTTCTTCATATGACAAATTGTCTTTAATTTCAACACTTTCAACAAGGACAACCAAATAGGGATCTCCCAAACATTTTTCAAGCATAGAAATATGAAATACTGCGTGTATAACACTCAACTTTACTGGTAACTCCAACTCATAAGCTACACTACCAACTCTTCTCAAAATCTGGTAAGGGCCAATATATTGTGGACTGAGCTTCCCTTTTTCCCATATCTCATAACTCCTTTCAATGGTGATACCTTCAGGTACACCCAATCACGTATTTCAAATTCCAAATCTCTCCTCCTAACATCAGTATAAGATTTTTGCCGACTTTGGATTGACTTTAGCCTTTCTTAGATAACCTTTACCTTCTCCATAGCCTGATGGACTACATCTAGCCCCATTAATCCTGCCTCAGCCACTTCAAACCACCCAATGGGTGATCTATACCTTCTCCCACAAAGGGCCTCATACAGTGCCATCTCTATGGTAGCTTGGAAGCTGTTATTATAGGCAAACGCAATCAAAGGTAAGCGATCATCCCAGTTACCTTTAAAGTCTATCACGCATGCCGTCAACATATCTTCAAGGGTCTGTATGGTTTGCTCCACTTGCCCGTCAGTCTATGGATGAAAAACTGTACTAAGGTTTACCTTTGTACCAAGCCCTTTCTGAAAGAACTTCCAAAACTATGCTGTGAACTGATCTCCTCTATTTGAAATGATTGATATAGGGGGCCTCTATATCCTAACAATCACTTTAAGATAAAATATGGCATAGTCCTCAGCTGTATCAGTTGTTTTGACTGGTAGAAAGTGAGCTGACTTTGTCATTCTGTCTATTATAACCCATATCAAATCAAAGGGATTGAGGTAAGCCTATTATGAAGTCCATGTTAATCACTTCCCACTTCCATTCTGGAATCTCTATTTTGTGGGCTACACCATAGGGCCTTTGGTGCTTTACCTTAACTTGCAGGCAATTCGGGTATCTTGACACGAACTCTGCAATGTCCTTCTTAATGCCACCCCACTAATAGACTTTTCTAAAATCTCTATATAACTTTGTTGCACCAAGGTGAATAGAGTGTCTAGCATTATGAGCTTCAGGCAAGATTCTGTCTCTAAGGCTATCAACATTTGGCATACATAACTTGCCTCGGTACCTCAAAACTTTATCTCCCCCTTTACCAAACACTAATTCTTTCTATTTCTGAACATCTTCTTTCAACTGGAGGAGAATAAGATCCCTGTCTTGCTTTTCTTTCACCTCTACTATTAAGGATGACTCTGCCCTATTTCTAATAATGGCACCACCTTCATCAGAAATCTTCAATCTATTCCCCCAAACAAGCTAGTCTGTGCACTTCTTTAGCTAATTCTTTCTTTCCGTCCTCAATGTGAGTAGTGCTTCCCCTAGTCGATCTGCTAAGAAAATCAACAACTACATTAGCTTTACCTAGGTGATAGAGGATGCTCATGTCATAAGCAGCTCCAACCACCTTCTATGCCTCAAATTTAACTCCTTCTGACTGAATAAATACTGCAAACTTTTGTGGTCCATGAATACATCCACGTACCCACCATAAAAATAGTGTATCCAGATCTTTAGAGCAAATACCAATGCAGCATGCTCAATATCATGAGTTAGGTAGTTTTTTGCATGTGTCTTAAGCTGTCTGGAGGCATATGTTATCACCTTGCCTTTCTGCATCAATACATGTCCCAACCTAACTCTGGAAGCATCGTAATATACCATAAAGTCATCAGTTACCTTGGGTAGGGATAAGACCGGGGCTGTGGTCAATCTAATTTTTAACTTTTGAAAACTCTTCTCACAAGCTTCTGACTATACAAAGTTAGCCTTGTTCTTAGTCAACCTAGTCAAAAGAGCTGGATAGAAGAAAATCCCTCTACAAACTGTCTGTAGTACCCTACCAAGCACAAGAAACTCCTTATCGTGTTTGGAGTTGTAGGCCTTGGCAAATTCTTCACTACCTTAATCTTTTGGGAGTCGACCTAAATACCTTTACCAAACACAATGTGCCCCAAAAATGCCACATATGCCAACCAAAACTCACATTTGGAGAATTTCGCATACAGTTGTTGATCCTTAAGGGTCTAAAGGATAATTCTGAGATGGTCAGCATGCTCCTCCTTATTACGAGAATAGATCAAGATTTCATCTATGAACATAATAATGAACATATCTAGGTACAACCTCAACACCCTATTCATAAGATCCATGAAAGCTGCTGGTGCGTTCGTCATTCCAGAAGTCATGATCATGAACTCATAATGGCCATAACAGGTTCTGAAAGCTATCTTAGGAGTGTCTCTTTCTCTAACTTTAAGCTGATGATACCAGATCTGAGGTCTATTTTGGAGAAACAAGTAGCACCCTGAAGTTGGTCTAATAAGTCATCAATTCTGGGAAGAGGGTACTTGTTCTTTATGGTGACCTTATTCAACTGACGGTAATGTATGCACATACGAAGAGAAACGTCCTTCTTATGCACAAAGAGGACTAGAGCACCCTAAGGTGAGATATTTGGTCTAATGAAACCCTTATCTAAGAGATCTTTTAGCTATAACTTTAACTCTTTTTGCTTCGAAGGAGCCATAAAGTATGGAGGAATAGATATAGGCTGAGTCTCTAAAAGTGTGTCTATCCCAAAGTCTATATTCCTATTAGGAGGGACTTCGGGAAGATCCTCAGGAAAGACTTCTTTGAACTCATTCACAACTGGGATAGACTAAAGAGATGTTGCCTCGGCATAAGAGTCTTGAACTGTGACTATATGTATATGCACCCTTTAGAAATTAACTTTTTGCTTTAGATATATGAGATAAACTGACCCTTAGGGAAAATTGAGCTACCCTTCCACTTTAGGACTTGTTCGTTAGGAAACTAAAACTTAACTACTTTAGTTCTGTAATCAATAGAGGCATAACCGACATATAGCCAGTCCATGCTTAGGATGGCATCGAAATTTACCATGTCTAACTCAACCAAATCAACTATAATAGCCTTATGATAAACTGAGACTGGACAACCCCTATAAATTCTTTGGGATAGAATAGACTCTCCAGTAGGAGTGGAAACACTGAAAGGCTCAAGAAGACATTCTGGACTAACTCCAAACTTCAAAGCTACATAGGGGGTCACAAATGACAATGTGGCACCTGGGTCTAACAATGAATAGACATCATAAGTAAATATTTTGAGCATACTAGTAACCACATCTGGTGAGTTCTCCTACTCTTGTCTGGTGGCCATGGCATACAAGCGGTTTGTGCCCCCGCCTACCCCTGATGTAGTGCCCCTTTGAGGTGGCTTACCCTGTGATGCTGAAGAAACTAATTGTGATCTTTTATCTCTCATGTTCTACTTTCCCATAGGACTATCCTTAAAGAAGTGTCTCACGTGATCACATTTGAAACAACTATTTGTGCCTATAAGGTGCTCTCTGGGATGAGACATGCCACACTTCTCACAAGTAGGAAACAGTTTGATCCTTGAGCTATGCTACCCTTTGACTGGCTGCCTGAGAAACTATGATTCTGTGATCCTTGCTCATTCCTAACCCTCAATGTAGGTGCACGAGCAGATGAAGGTGCTGGTCCAGATATCTTAGGCTGAAAGAATTAGTGATTTCCACTTCCAGCCCCTCTCTTACCTATCTCTAGGCCTAATATCTTGGCCTTCTTTGTCACGACCCAACCTCGGGGCCGTGAATGGTGCCGATAGGACACCGCGACAACTGCTTATACTGAATCTTTACTTACGACAGCTAAGGAATT
>JAOTQJ010162166.1:0-27619 GCA_025642045.1 Solanum sejunctum | reverse complement strand
CTCTTCCAGGCAATTCGATGCCTATTGCAAATCATATGGCATTCGACATGAGAAGACGGTCCCACACACCCCTCAACACAACGGTATAGCTGAAAGAATGAACCAAACAATCATGGAACGTGTTCGGAGCATGCTCAGTATGGCTAAGCTGCCAAAGACATTCTAGGGAGAAGCAGTCAGAGCCTCCTGTTACTTGATCAACCGATGTCTATCAGTACCATTGAATTTTGAAGTTCCAGAGAAACTTTAGTCTGGAAAGGATCCATTATACTCTTACTTGAGAGTATTTGGGTGTTTGGCCTACGCACATGTATCCAAGGAGCTCAGGCAGCAGCTAGATGCAAGGCCACTCCATACATTTTCATTGGCTATGGAGATGAAGAATTTGGATACAAGTTATGGGATCCAAATAAGAAAAAGAAGATCAGAAGTAGGGATGTGATTTTCCATGAGTCAGACAATTGATGATATTGAAAAACCTACAGTGTCTCAGAAGACAAATGTTGCAGATCAGATGCCAGAAGCAGCAATAGAACCATTTATGAGAAATGGTGATATTATGCCAAAAGATATGCCAGAAGTAGAAGACAATGAGAAAAGTGAAGGTGTTGAGCAGGGGGAGCCACAACCCCATTTGTCAGACATTCCAGGACCATCACAAGGTCAAGATGATGACGGATCTCCTCAGATTATTCCAGAAGTTTGTAGATCTGAATGAGGTGAGATTCCATCAAGAATATATCCAGAATTCGAGTACCTTCTGCTTACTAAAGATAGAGAACCAAAGAATTTCCATGAAGCAGTATCTCATAAGGATAAAGAAAAGTGGTTTCTCGCAATGCAGGATGAAATGGAGTCTCTGCCAAAAAATTAGACTTATGAGATCGTAGAACTTTCACGAGGGAAGAAGGCACTAAAAAAATAAATGAGTGTTCAAGCTGAAAAAGGATGGCAGCGAAAAAGGGGTGAAATACAAAGCACGACTTGTAGTCAAAGGATTCTAATAGAAAAAAAAAGGATCGACTTTAATGAGATATTTTCACCAGTAGTCAAGATGACTTCAATTAGAGTCATACTTAAAATGGTCGCAAGTATGAACTTGGAGCTTGAACAGATAGATGTAAAGGCAGCTTTTCTTCATAGAGACTTAGAGGAAGAAAATGATCGACCGACGTGTGCAGAGTCACCAGTATGGCATTAGGACCAAAGATCTGCAAAGATGTCTTATATCGAAAGTCTTCATGTCATATGATGATACAGGTGGCGTTTCCCATTAGACAATAACGGTAGTGCAAGATGAATTAGCAAATCAAATGATGTGTACGAGCCCAGATATTGCTCACGCAGTGGGAAGGATGAGTCATTTTCTCTCCAATCTCGGAAAAGAGCATTGAGAGGCAGTAAAGTGAATTCTCAGGTACCTTAAGGGTACAATGAAATTATGTCTTTGCTACGAGGGAGTTGATCCAATCTTGAAAGGCTGTACAGATGCAAATATGGCCAGAGATCTTGATAGTAGGAAATCTACTTTAGGATTCATTTACACTTTTATAGGGGGAGTTATTTCATGGCAGTCAAGACTATAGAAGTGTGTTGCTTTATCCACAACCAAAGCAAAATACATTGCTGCCGCAAAAGCTGAAAAAGAGATGTTGTGGTTAAAGCATTATCTCCAAGCATTTAGAATCAAGCAAAAGGAGTATAAGGTACATTGTCATAGTCTGAGTGCTCTGGATTTGAGTAAGAACTCCTTGTACTATTCTTTACAAAACATATTGATATTCGATATCATTGGATACGCGAGGTGATGGATCGACAACTGTTGAGACTAGTGAAGATCCATAAGAAGGAGAATTCAGCTGACATATTAATGAAAGTAGTGATTCGAGAGAAGTTAGAGCTGTGCAAAGATATAGCTAGGATGCTTGTTCCGGGTATGGCTATAGGGGAGAATTGAAGAAGTCCAGCCACCATTATTGAAGATTCAACAATGGTGGCTGGACTTTTTCAATTCTCTCCTTCCAGCTATACCCGGAACAAGCATCCTAGCTATATCTTTGCATAGCTCTAACTTCTCTCTAATCACTACTTTCGTTAACATGTCAACTGGATTCTCCTTCTTATGGATCTTCACTAGACATCCTATAGTATGCCATTGGTGACTAAATTGTCTACGGATGTATTAGCAAAATTTTATTATCTTATCCTTGTTGATGATGTATGGGAAGCTAGTGTTTGGGATGATTTAAGATGTTGTTTCCATGATGCCAATAATGGGAGTAGAATTATCATAACAACGCAACATGGCGTTGTTACTAAAAATGTTAGTGATCCCTTTCATCTTCATATTCTTAATGATGGAGGTTACTAAAACAGAAAGTTGTTCCTTTCTACTTTCAAATGTTGGAAAAGAAATAACAAACAAGGCCATCATAGATCAAAGTTATCAGAATTTACCTTATCATCTAAAGCCTTGCTTCCTTTATTTTAGAGGACAAAAAAATCAATATTTTAATCTTGACATGGTTATGGATTTCGGAGGGATTTACGAAAAGTCATGATGACAAGAGTCTGGAGGATATAGCAGAAGGCTACTTAGAGAATCTTATTAGAAGAAATCTAGTTACGGTTGCTAAATGGAGTTCTGGTGGTAAGGTCAAAACATGACTTGTTGCTTCAATATGCCTTTCTCTATTTACTCTCACAAGCAGCTTATTCAACATTGCATGTCCATTAATTCTCAAGTGGTTGATCTTGTGGATTGGAGCTCACTTGTACGTGTCGGATAAGTTAGAAACAAAGGTTCCTTTTCAGTTATCCAATTCCCCCACATTTACTTCAGATTTCTAAAAGTGTTGAATTTGGAAGTTTATCGTAATTGATTCTTTCCCAACTGAGCTAGTTTACTTGAGGTATTTTGTTGCACAAACTCCATCATATCGTCCATAGTCAATGTTCGAAACCTTGAAACTTTGATAGTTAAACCAATGGGAGGAAAATTGATATTGCCACTTACACTTTTGAAGATGGTTAAATTGAGACATCTACAGATATACAGCAAAGCTCATTTTTCCACTTCAAGTGTTGCACAACAGTTACTTGACAACTCAATGTTTGAAAATTTAGTAACTCTTTCCTCTCCAACTTTTTGTTGTGTGAGGCATGCAGAATTGATGTTGACAACACTTAACCTTTGAAAACTGAGATGCTCATTCATTGGTTGGCATTATCCATCTCGGTTAATGAGTTCCCTAACATGGCTTGAGACACTCAGTATTCAAATGGATTCTTGCAGAAGTTCTCCATCCAACTTTCCACCAAATCTTAAAAAATTGACATTGTCCAACTTTAACTTGTATTGGTTGGAATCAAGTATTGCACTGCTTCCAGACCTTCAGGTACTCAAGCTGGTAGCAATATTTTTCCCAAAGGCAGAATGGGAACTGATGAGTAACAAGTTTGACTCAAAGTTTTGAAATTAGTAGATTATCCTTGTTTTAAAAAATGGAATGTCTCTAATGATGCCTTTCCTTGCCTTGAACACTTGGTATTGAGAAGATGTTGATATCTTGAGGCAATCCCTTCTCGCTTTAGAGACATCACATCTCTAATATCTATTGAGAGAACGTCATGCAAAGAATCGCTTGTCGAATCAGCCACAAGTTGAAGAGATTAAAAATCCTGATTTCAAGGTATTCATCCACAAGTAGAAGTATGATGCCCCATTTCACAAACACTATCTCGATTTTGTTATCAGGTTATGATTTTTATCCAATGAAAATTGAAGTTTGACGTACTTCATTGTATTTATGCCTATAGTGTATTCGTTTTGACAAGTTGTCTCAAGATTGAATCTTAATCAAAGATAGTTGTTGTATTGCACATTATCTTATTGCTTTCTTAGGTTAAAACATATTGGTTTGCCTTTACAATGGATCACCTTTCCAGAAACACAAGGACATCCCTCTTTCCCAAAAAATGTGGTAAAAGATGAGATGGATGGATAGAATGCACAAGTTTCTTACCAGCCACAGATGGGTCAAAACATTGAGAGTTCAAATTCCAATAGAGACAAACGCGAGGTGATTCTTTTCTCATCTGCCCAAGCCTTAGTGGGTCGATTTGCCAGCTAATTGTGTTAGTGAGTGTTAGAAAGTACTTGGTGGAATAGTCAAGCTAGTGCAAGGAGGCCCAAAATTAAATTATCATTATCATATAAAAAGGGCCCTATAAGAGCCACAAACCCCTGTGACATTGTTAACATAGGTGATAATAGTGGCTTGTCTCTAAGACTATAGGTGACATTGTTAATTAGGATACAGAGTGTTGTTATACAAGCTGACTATTAGGAGTTTGAGGTGTACAAACTGCAAAAGAGATGTGATCTTTCAACAAATAAATATATTAATTTTTCCTATTTATACCAGATGATTATATTTTCTACCAACAACAACGATAATATCTTGTGTTATTACACAAATGGGGTTTGGGAAGGTAGAAGGCCTGTTTCCAGGTTTTCTAATATTATATTTTAACCAAAGTTATGTCTAATCAATTGAAAACTTTGCATACTTTTTTGTTATAATCCAAACAGGGCTTGTGTATTAGGATGCTCTTGGTCCCTAGCTTACTGAAGATATTTGGCTTTTTAGGGAAGGTATGGTGGAAAAGTATTTTCTAATTTTCTCTTATTTTATTGATAAATTTTTTTAAAATATTTTTTCTAGTAGTAAAAAGTAGTTCCCTAAAAAATTAGGAAAATGACTTCCCTGGTTGATGCATGAAAAACAAGTTTCATAAGTTTCATTTCACATTAACTATTACACCCTTCGTCTATCTTTACTTATCTACTATATTCGTTTGAAATATCCAATAATATGTATTCAATTTATAAAATTGATGAATAATTTATTATTTATATTTATTTTATCCTTGATATTAAATAGAATACATCCTTTAATATTTAAATTATAACATTCAGTAAAATTACCAAAATACCCCTAGAATGTAGATGTGCGCGTAATGCATCTTCCCATGCTCCATTTGCGAATTCGAGTGTAACACCCGATAAAATTACCAAGATACCCTAGAATAAAGATATGCGTGTAACGCATCTTCCCATGCTCCATTTGTGAATCCGAGACCAGATATGCAATCAACATGAAAAATTGAGTGAGAAAATGGTCTTTTTCGAATTTTAGAGCAACCGAGTTAAAAATTATTTTTCATAAATTAAATGAAAGCAGTGTCGGTGCACGCCCTAGGCGCGATGTGAACCAACACTTTATTTTTTTATTTTCGACGGGAAATTTCGAAAAGGAAATATGCAGGTCCGCGACGCGGACTGGGTATTTTCCGGATGAAACTTTTTCTTTTAATTGGAGGGGCATTTCGATCAATTTTCAACCCCTTATAAACTCAAAACACGATCAATTTTGATTGTTTTAATGAGTAAATAGGGTCGAAACCCCCATTCTAAGTCTTCTTTCACAACATCTTGAAAGTTAGGGCTTGAGAGAGAAGAACAAAGAACGTGAGATTAAAGAATTCAAGGAGAATTCTTGATGGATGTTTGGAAGAGCTTTATTACAGGTATGTAAGGTTAAACGAAAGAATGAGATTGTTCTCCCATGTGCCCCATAGATGGTCTTAGATGAATTGAGAGTCCATGAGTCTCCATATATGTTTCTTGAAATACTTTCTTGATTATTTCCTTGAAAATTGTATCTATTATATGTATTTCATAAGTTAATGATCGACATAAACTTATTTTCATGAATTGAATATGTTTCATGAGATATTGTATAAATCCTATATGTTAATTTTTGAAAGCTGCATGAATGAACCTAGGGATGGAGTTTAGAGCATTGACTTGAGTATGTTGATTGAATATTGATGAGAACATGAGGTTGAGTTATTTGAGCTTGTTGATCCTATGAGTCTTCATAATTGAGTTTTTGATGTTTTGTGTAAACGAATTCTTCTAATCGATGATCTGAGTTCTTGAGTTCTTAAATAAGAATTGAGTTTATTAAGATGAATTAAAGTCCCTAAATAATAGAGGACCATTGAGTTTGAGTTAATGAGATGATGAGAGTCTCCATGAGACTAATTGAGATAATGAGTGTCTCTATGAGACCAATTGAGATAATGAGTGCCTCTATGAGGCTACTTGATATGTGAGGGGGAGTCTTATAAACATTGAGTCATGGGAGGAATATCGAACCAAAATGAGTAAGAGTGAGTCCCACATTACCTACGCCGACCCAGGTAGAAAAGGATTGAACCATTACATCTCATGGTCCCCTCTCGAGTTTACATCCCTGAAACAATAGAGGATGGTTGAGTTTAGATTCCTTGTGGATCATACTCATTCCTTACCTGCAAGTATGAAACGACTGTGGCAACATCAGCATGATTGTTGTACAATGCGTCGTATATAAGTGATTGCTGTCAGTTAAGAGAAACTCCCAAAAAGTTTTAAAACTGAGTAATCTGAGTCAAGATGAGATGAGTTGAGTTGAGTTCCTTTAAGATGAGTCCCCCTTAGAATATGTTTTAACTATAAGCAACTGAATAAGGTCACCATAATAATAAGTATCCTCTCCCAAGGATAGATTACTTATTTGGCCAACTTCAGGGTGCCTCTTGTTATAGACATCTGATCTGGTTACCATCAGTTGAAAATGAGGGAATGTGATATTCCAAATGAGATAAGAAGTTTCTTGGGGTTGGCAAACTACCGCCGTTTTGTTGAGGGGTTTTCTTTTTTATCCACACCATTGACAAAATTAACTTAGAAAAAGGTCAAGTTTTAGTGGTCCCTTGAGTGTCAGAAAAATTTCCAAGAATTAAAGACTAGAGTGACTACTGCACCTATTCTAACTTGTCCGATGGTACAAAAAATTTTGTAATCTATGTGATGCTTCGAGAGTTGGATTGAGATATGTGTTGATGCAGAGGGGAAAAGTGATAGCCTATGATTCTAGACAACTTAAGATTCATGAGAGGAACTATTCAATGCATGATCTTGAGTTGTCAATAGTGGTATTTGCACTTAAATTCTGGCGCCACTACTTATATGGAGTGCATGTGGATGTGTTCACCGATCACAAGAGCTTGTAGTATGTTTTTAGTTAGAAAGAGCTCAACCTGAGACAGAGAAGATTGTTGGAGTTACTCAAGGATTATGACATGAGCATTCTCTACCATCCAGGTAAAGCTAACATTGTTGTCGATGCTCTTAGCAGGTTGTCCATGGGTAGCACAACCCATATTGAGGAAGTGAAGACGGAACTAGCTAAGGAAGTGCATCGATTTTCCTAATTGTGAGTTTAACTTAATGAGAACAATCAAGGAGGAGTAAATGTTCAAAGTGGGTCTGCTTCATCTTTGGTGGAAGAGGTGAAAGAAAAGTAAGACTAAGATCTTGTCCTACTCCAATTGAAGGAGGTTGTCCACAAACAGAAAGTGATGGTCTTCTCCAAAGGGGAAGATGGAGTGTTAAGGTACCAGAGCAGATTGTGCATTCCAGATATTGATGTTATTCGAGATAGAATCATGGTTGAAGCTCACAACACTATATACTCTATTCATCCTAGATCTATCAAAATGTACCATAACTTGAGAGAAATCTATTAGTGGAGTAGAATAAAGTGGGATATTGCTGAATTTGTTTCTAAGTGCCCAAACTGTCAATAAGTGAAAGTTGAGAACCAAAGGTAGTGTAGATTAGCTCAGATCTTTAAGATTCTAGAATAGAAGTGGGAGATGATCAATATGGACTTCATTACTGGTCTACTGAAGTCTCGAAAGCAACACGATTCGATATGTGTGATCGTGGATAAGATGACTAAATCGCCTCACTTCTTAGCATTTAAGACAACTGATACTATAGAGGAGTATCCCTAGATGTACATCTAAGAGATTGTGAGGTTACATGGGGTTCCCTTGTTTGTCATCTCGGATACAGGAAGCCAATTCACCTCCCAATTTTGGAGATCGTTCTATAAAGGATCGAGTACAAAAGTGAACTTGAGCACAACTATCACGACTCAAGTCTAATGCCTAGACGTGGCACCGCGATAGGGAACTCAAAGAAAGCCCAAGAGAGCCTCTTAACATATCATTACACATCCTTGGTCACGAAAGCAATAAAATAACAATAAAAGAGTAGAAATAAGGGAACATGGGCCTAAGGGGCATCCTTCATATCATAAAACATCATAAAGTCAAAGAGAGTCAAGGCTCATAACATCATTATGCAACTTGTCCAACAACACCTCTAAACTTAGAACCTAGCGAGTGCCAAGAGAAGCAATCAGACTCATCCTCATAGTCAAAGCATACTATAAAGAAAAGAGAGTTTATATATAGCATATATTAAGAGAAGTATGTCCTCAAAGTTGAGGACTCACCAACTTGCTTTGAGAGATATTGTACTAGCCATGTGGAGGAGAAGGATGATCAAGTAGGGCTCTGATTCCTATATGGTAACATCATATAAGCATAGAGTATGCGTTAGTACGTTTGAATGTACTAAGTATGTAAGAGGTAATGCAACAATAGATAAGCAACATAGTCAAAATGCATAATTAAGCAATAGATGATCATATAACAATATGACATTCATGAATGATACTTGAAGTAAACATGCTTATATAAGAATGTATTACATGTGTACGACTAGACCATCATCATAGACCAAGCAACTTAGTACTTGGAATCTAAGGTAGACTACCTTTTAGTAGTGATTGAGGAATCAACGCCTTAATTAGTGGATCGCTTACCTCCCATCCGAGATAATTAAGGTACCAACTCCTCAATTTGTTGATGACTTACCACCCCCATCTAGGTGTTTGAGGCATCACCGCTCAATTGGCTATGGTCAACTCATAACACAATAGATACTTCTTATGGATTCAACACATACATATCATCCTTTCATCATCATAAAGTCACTTAACTCATATGCCAAACATTAGGCCTTTAACAACTCAAAATACATCAACTGGACATTTCATCACACTTCGCGGGTGTACAATGCTAGTGTAAAATCATGTAATTCAAGAGTGAAATCATGTACTAAAACTTAATGTAAAACCATCCACCAACATTAGGTAATACCCTCATATAACATACATCAAAACCTTTCATCAAATATCAACATAGATCAAAGATTCGTAGCTCAAAACATTCTTAAATAATCACACTTTTGTGAAACCCCAACATAGTTCATAGTCAAATTCATAGTAAATAAGACCCATAAGTAAATCAACTTAGAAACATGAGATTTATATAAAAGGAAGCTTGGGCACCATGGGTAAAAGGGTACAATGGTTGAAAACCCACATACCTTAGCATTGGAGAATTCTTGATGAAGATTGAAAATGGAGACTTGAAACTTGAGTGAAATCCTTACGATCCAGATGAGTTTCATGACTTGAAATTTAGGGTAAAATATTAGTCTATGTTAGAGAGGGTTTTGGGAAATGTCTTATATGATATGAAGCTGAAATATGGCTAATTATAAGTATTTTTATGCATGGGGAGGCTTAGGCTCAAGACCCAAAAGTCCTGGACTGAACTCAAAATAACTGGGCAAAGTAACACTAGTCTGTGCCCTGGCCGCATTGCGCTAGGGGCATGGACCCATTTTGGGTAAGGAATTTTTGAGAATTTGAAATTGTGATTCATTTGATCTAAAATGGGGTTAGACCTATTCCGCGCACAAGTTTTTCCCCTGATCAAGAATATGAAGTTGAATTTTCGATATCACGCATGAATTTTGAGATATATAAAAATTGCGATTCTGGGTACTTTCGAGGCGCATTTTCGAGCACTTTTTGGAGTCATTTCAATATCTCCCCGTTGGGAACATTCATCCCTGAATGTCAAAGAGACGTATATAAGAAGAGTCTAAATCATGAAGAAATCAGCCCCCAACAAGAATGCAATAATGCACTTAAACACCATTTTTAAAAAATCTCAACAAAAGTGCTAAAATCACCATGAACTTGTCAATATATACATGAATGTGTGCAAACGACATGATGGTTGAGACTTAAGACTTGAAATCATAAAAAGGACTTGATTTGTTATCATAAGCTTGAAAAGAATGAAAGAGGTACAAATACTACCTTTCCATGCTTGCTTTGGCTGCCCGAATGAACTTCCAACTCGACGATTCCCCCAAAGGGCCTTGATGAACACTACACCCTTACACATTAACCTTTACTTACATCCACCCAATTTCTCCACCGGACCTTCTCATAAGTCAACTCATCCTCCATAATGTCCATAACCTCAAAGAGTCCTATAACACTTGAATCACAAACACATCTCCTCAAGCTAGATTCATGAAAAATCAGACGAACTATATCCATATACATGGGCAACTCTAATTTGTATGCAACCTTACTGATCCTCCTCGACAATCTATAAGGACTCACTAACCTTAAACTTTATTCCCTCTCTTGCCAAACCGAACCACACTCTCTCCATGGGTGGAACCTTCAAATAGACCTAATCACCAACTTTAAATTCAAGATCCCTTCTCCTCACATTGGCATAAGACTTTTGACGACTTTAGGCTACTTCTTCCTTTCCGTAATCAACCTCACCTTCTCTATAGACTCCGTAACCAAATCCGGACCCAATAAAGCCATTTCTTACATTTTAAACCACTGAACGAGGGACATACAACGTCTACCATATGGAGTCTCAAAAGAAGCCATACTAATGCTAGAATGATAGCTACTATTAGTCTGATCAAGAACCCTCTTTCTCAAGTCTTCAACACCAGGCACACACAAACCTACCTTGGTACCTAAGGGCACCATATCACCCTTAGGAGAAAACCTCCACCTTGCTAGCACTCACCAAAGCCTTCAATTCTAACAAGGAGGGATCAAGATCTTGCTTTGCTTCTACCTCATCAACCGAGGAGAATTTGAACCATCAACAACCATATACCACCATAGTCAACCTCTTCCAACCTAATACTCATTCTCGCCAACCTCTAGACCTCCCTAGCCACTTCTTTGCTAACAACATCAATATGAACTAAGCTATCCATGAACACCCTATTCAAAGCATCGATCACAATGTTAGTCTTACCGGGATGATAATGCACACTCATATCATAATTCTTAAGAAGTTCTAACCATATTCTTTGTCTCAAGCTAAGATCCTTTGGGTGAACACATCTTGGAGACTTTTGTGATTGGCAAACACATCAATATGCGCAACATACAAATAATGACATCAAATTTTCAAAGCAAATACCACAGCGGCCAACTCAAGGTCATAGATAGGATAATCCTTCTCATGCATCTCAAATTTTCTAAAAGCATAGGCTATCGCCTTACCAATTCGCTTCAAAACACAACCCAAACTAATTCGGGAGGTATCACAACACACAATAAATCCTTCTAACCCTTCTGGTAAAGACAAGATAGGAGCGGAAATAAGCTTATTCTTCAAGATTTAGAAACTCTTGTCTCACTCATCGGTCCACACAAACTTAGCCTTCTTTTGAGTCAACTTAGTCATGGGAGAAGCAATAGAAGAGAATACTTCACAAACCTTTGGTAGTAACCTGCTAAGCCCAAGAAGCTTCTAATGTCCGATGGGGTCAATGGTCTAAGCCATTTCTAATCATATTCATCATTTTAGGGTCCACCTTAATACTATCCTCCGACACCACATGACCTAGAAAGGCAACCTCTTTCAACTAAAATCACATTTCTCATACTTAGTATACAACTTCTCTTTCCTCAATCTTTGTAGCACCATCCTCAAATAAGCCACATACTCCTCCTCACTATGAGAATAAGTCAAAATATCATCAATGAAAACCACTACAAAAAAATCAAGGTAGGGTTTAAAAACCCTATTCATAAAATCCATAAGATAGTTGGTGCACTAGTCAACCCAAAAGACATAACTACAAATTCATAATGCCTATATCTAGTCCGAAAGGCCGTCTTGGTAATGTCACACTCTCTCACCTTCACTTGATGATACCTGGACCAAAGATCAATCTTAGAGAAGTGACTAGCCCATTGAAGTTGGTCAAATAAATCATCAATAATTGGGAGAGGGTACTTATTCTTGATGGTAACCCTATTAAGTTACCGATAGTCAATACATATTCTAAGAGACTAATCCTCCTTCTTCACAAATAACACCGGTGCACCCCAAGGTGATTGGCTAAGCATTAATAAAACCCTTCTTTTCAACAAGTCCCTCAATTGCTCCTTCAACTCTTTTAACTCTGTTGGGGCCGTATAGCAGGGGAATAGAAATAGTTTGGGTATCGAGAAGGAGGTCTATATTATAGTCTATTTCCTTTTCGAGAGGAACACCGTCAAAATCACTTGGAAAAACATCGAGGAACTCATTTACCATTGGAACCGCCTCTATAGAAAGGACTTTGGACTCAATATCCCTAACCCTCACAAGATGATAGAGACACCCCTTAGAGATTGACTTTTGGGCTTCAATACAAAAGATAAACCTACTTTTGACCACCACATCATGACTCTTTCACTCAAGGACAGGTTCATTTGGGAATTAAAATTTGACCCTATGGGTTCTACAATCAATAGAGGCATAATATGCATGCAATCAATCCATCCTAAGAATGACATTAAAATCAACCATATCCAACTCAACAAGATCACAAGATAATATTTTATGCAAGACGCAAATAGGACAATTCCTATAAACCTTTCTAGCAATAATAGATACACCTATAGGAGTAGACACCTTATAAGACTCACACAAGACTTCGGGCTCAACGTTAAACTTTTTGGCAATAACAGGAGTAACAAAAGAAAGATGGCACCTGGGTCTATTAATGCATACACATCAAAATCAAAGACTTTAAACATATCAGTGACGAAATTAGGCACCTTATTAACCCTTTCTCTCCCACATAAAGCATAAAATCAATTGCGCCTTTGGGAAACACTTTGTTGGCCTCCTCTCCCCAAAGGAACCGCATTAGCACCTCGGCCTTGAGGACAAACATCCTTACCCTTATCATAATTTCATGGACAATCAATCACCTTGTGGCCTACTTCCCCATAACCAAAACAAGCATTCGTATCCCTCAAGCATGGACCATCATGACCCCTACCACATTTTGGACACATGAGCCTAGGCATCACACCACCACCCTCTTAGGGCCTTGGGTAGTTATTGGCAAATCTCCTACTAGGAACATGAGAAGACCCTCAGCCTTGGTGAAATCGGCCACCCTTGTGACTTTGGAACTTACCATCAAAATGGGCCTTCTTGGCCTCGTGACCCCTTCTTTTTCACCATTCCTCCTCCTCTAATTGTTCGGTATAATTTATTAAGTGGGATAAGTCCATACCATTAATCAACACTACGGTATGACATTCTTCACTTACCAAATCGGATACACCCATCACAAATTTATTCATTATAGACCTTGAGTCGGCAACCAAGTGTGGAGCATATTTTAAGAGTTGGTTGAACTTGAGGGCATACTCCCTCACACTCATATTTTCTTGCTTCAAATTCATGAACTCCACCAATTTGCCTTCCTTAAGCTAATGAGGGAAGAACTAGTTAAGGAAAGCCGCCTTAAACTCCTCCTATAAAACCACATTGTTGTTCCCTTCTCCTCCTTCCATTGAGTAAATTTGGGCCACACCCTTGAGTTGGTAAGCCGCCAACTCTACTTTCTCTTCCGATCTAATACCTATAATAGCCAATACCTTGTAAACCTCTTCAATGAAATCTTGAGGGTCCTCATTCACTTTAGAGCAATCGAACTTTGGTGAGTTTATCCTCATAAATTCCCTCACCCAAGATACCAGAGTAGGAGCATGATGGGCTTGGGCCCCTTGGTTGGCTTGGTTAGCCATAACTTGAGCTAGCAAAGTAAGAGCATCCCAGATCTCACCATAAGCTGGTTGTTCCTCGGATGTGCAGGCGTTTTTTTCTCTTGTGTTAGGCATGATCTAGCATAGCAAAAAATAATCATTATGGGAAAAAAACTTTACCTTAACTTCTATAGGACGACACAGAGTAAGAAGAAGGAAAACATTTCCTAAATTATCTCATAGCCTCTTACTCATAGTTGTGGTGCACACCACAACCATGAATAAGACTCTAATCAATGCATGTGTGTTAAATGTTGAGGACTATCAACAACCTAGTGTATAGTGCCAAGTTTGTCATGATCCAAGCCTAGGATCTAGACGTGACATGGCATATTTCTTTTAAAACTCGAAAGAACACAAAGCAAGCCTTTTAACATATCATTACATATCCTTGCTCGCAAAATTAATAGAGTAACAATAAAATAATAGAAATACGGGAACATGAGGCTAAGGGAAATTTTTCATATCATAAAACATCATAGATTCAAAGAGATTCAAGGCTCATAACATCATTACATAACTTATCCAACAACACCTCTAAACACAGAACTTAGCGGGGGTCAAGACAAGTAACTGGGCTCACCCTCATGTCAAAGCATACCATAAAGAAAAGAGAGTCTATACATAGAATAAATAAGAAAATTATATTCTCAAAGTTGAGGACTCACCAACTTGCTTTGAGGGATATGGTACTAGCCACGTGGAGGAGGAGGAGGATCAAGTGGGGCTCCAATTCCTACATGGTAACATCATGTAGGCATAGAGTATGTGTTAGTACATTTGCATATCCTACAAGGCCTTTTCATTTTCCAAATTGGAACTTAATTAAACTAAAAAGTCACACTCTTTAAATCAATAATAGATAAGCAATGTCGTCAAAATGCATAATTAAGCAATAGATGATCATATAACAATATGGCATGCATGAATGCTACTTTAAGTAAACATGCTTATATATAGAACATATTACATGTGTAGGACTAGACTATCATCATAGACCAAGTAACTTAGTACTTGGAATCTATGGTAGACCACACCATAGTAGTAATTGAGGAATCAAACTCCTCAATTGGTTGATGACTTACCACCCCCATCCTAGGCGATTGAGGTATCAACCTTTGAATTGGTTGATGACTTACCACCCTTATCTGAGATGATTGAGGTACCAACCTCTCAATTGGTTGATGGCTTACCACCCCCATCCAAGATGATTGAGGTACCAACCTCTCAATTGGTTGATAGCTTACCACCTCCATCTAGGTGATTGAGACATCACCCCTCAATTGGTTATGGTCAACTCACAACACAATAGATACTTCTCATGGAATCAACACATACATATCATCCTTTCATCATCATAAAGTTAGTTAACTCATATGCCAAGCACTAGGCCTTCAACAACTCAAGATACATGAATTGGACATTTCAGACACTTGGTAGGTATGCAATGCTAGTGTAAAACCATGCAATTTAAGAGTGAAATCATGCATGAAAACTTAATGAAAAACCACCCACCAATACTTGGTAATACCCTCATGTAACATACAGTAAAACCTTTCATCAAATCTCAAAATAGATCAAAGATCCAAACTCAAAACATGCTTAAACAGTCACACTTTTGTGAAACCCCAACATAGTTCATAGTCAAATTCATGGTAAATAAGACCCATAAGTAAATAAACTTAGAAACATGAGATTTATATAAAAAGGAAGCTTGAGCACCATGGGTGAAAGGACCCAATGGTTGAAACACACATACCTTAGCTTTGGAGAATTCTTGATAAAGATTAGAAATGCAGAGTTGAAGCTTGAGTGAAATCCTTAAGGTTTGAATGAGTTTTGGGACTTGCAATTTGGGATGAAATATTAGTATAACTATTAGAGAGGGTTTGGGGGAATGTCTTATATGATATGAAGGTAAAATATGACTAAGTATAGGTATTCTTAAGCATGGGAAGGCTTAGGCGCATGACCCAAAAGTCTTGGATTGAACTGAAAATAACTGGGCAAATTAAAACTAATTCTCACCTTGGTCGCGTCGTGCCAGGGGCGTGGACCCATTCTGGATAAGAAATTTTTGGAATTTTGAAATTGTGATTTGTTTGCTCTAAAATCTGGGTTAGACCCATTTCTCATTCAATTTTACCCCATGATCGAGAATATGTAGTCAAGTTTTTTATATCACACAAGGATTTTGAGATATATAGAAATTAGAATTTTGTGCATTTTTAAGGCGCATTTTCGAACACTTTTTGGGGTCATTTCAACAACCTTGCATCCATAGACCGATAGTCAGGCAGAGCTTACAATTCAAACATTGGAAGATATGTTGAGAGCCTGTGTTCTTTATTTCAAGGGAAATTGAAATGATCACCTATCATTGATTTAGTTTGTATATAATAATAGTTATCATACAAGCATTTAGATGGCTCCTACGAAGCTTTATATGGGAAGAGATATAGATCACCAATTGGGTGGTTCGAGGTTAGGAAAACAGAGTTGATTGGGCCTGACTTTGTCCATTAATCAATGGAGAAAATTAAAGTCATTAAAGAGAGCTTAAAGACTACATAGAGTCGCCAAAAATCCTACGCTGATGTGAGGAGGAGATATTTGAAGTTTGAGGTAAATGACTGGGTATATTTGAAGGTGTCAGCTATGAAAGGTGTCATGAGATTTGGTAAGAAGGGTAAATTGAGTCCACACTATATTAGACCCTATCAGATTGTGAAGAGGATTTGGAACATTGTCTATAATTAGAGTTGCCTTCTAAGTTAGATGGTAGTCATTCAATGTTCCACGTGTCGATATTGAAGAAATGTTTAGGAGATCCTAACTTGGTAATCCCTGTGGAGAGAATTAGGATGAAGGATAGTTTGACATATGAAGAAATTTCGATCTAAATCCTTGATTGTCAAATTTGCAGATTGGGAACCAAAGAGATAGCTTCAGTCAAAGTCCTGTGGAGGAATCAATTTATTGAGGAAGCCATATAGGAAGCTGAGGAAGAGACAAAAGCAAAATATATGCACCTATACATGCCAATGGATAAGAATGTTGAAGGTAAATTTTCTTAGCCTTGACTAAATTGATTGTCTTTTCTTATTGATTGCCTATTCTTCAGTCTGAATAGAGATTGTTGTTACTAATGAGGATTCGAAAGATTGATTGATGGATTTGAATGTTGGGATGATTTGTGAGTCTATTCGTGCCTTGATATCCACCCTTACTCATCATTCAAGGACGAATAATTCCAAGGGGGAGATAATGTAACACCTGGTATAATTACCAAAATACCCCTAAAATAGAGACATTCACATAAGGCATCTTCCCATGCTCTATTTATAAATTCGAGATTAGATATATAATCATCATAATAAATAGAGTAGGAAAATAATCTCGTTCAGATTTCAGAACCAAGTCAAAAAATAATTTTTTGTAATTAAATAAAAAATAGTGTCGGTGCGAGCTCGAGGCGTGACGCGCCAGGGATGTGGACTAACACTTTGTTTTTTAATTTATTTTTGATGAAAAATTTTGGAAAGGAAATATGCAGATCCGTGCCCAGTCCATGATGCGGACTGGGCACTTTGGGGATGAACTTTTGTTTTAATTGGAGGGGCATTTCAGTCAATTTCCAATCTCTGCTAAACTCAAAACACAGTTAATTTAGATCATTTTAATGAGTAAATAGGGTCTAAACCCCATTCTAAGTCTTCTTTCACAACATCTTGAAAGTTAGGGCTTGAGAGAGAAGAAAGAAGAACGTGAGATTGAAGAATTCAAGGAGAAATCTTGACGAGTGATTGTTGAGTTGAGAGTCCATGCATGAGTCCCCATATATGTTTCTTGAAATACTTTCTTGATTATTTTCTTAAAAGTTGTATCGATTACATGTATTTTGATAAGTTGATCATCATCATAAACTTATTTTCATGAATTGAATACTTTTCGTGAATTGATAAACCCTATGTTAACTTTTGAAAGCATGCATGAACGAACCTAGGGATATAGTCTAGAGCCTTGACTTGAGTATGTTGATGGAATCTTGATGTGAGCATGAGCTTGATGATCCTATGAGTCTTTATAATTGAGTTTTTGATGTTCTGTCTAAATGACTTCTTCTAATCGATGATCTGAGTCCTTGAGTTCTTAAATGAGAATTAATTCATTGAGAAAAGTTAAAGTCACTGAAATATATACGACCCTTGAGTATGAGTTAATGAGATGATAAGAGTCTCCACGAGACTAATTGAGATAATGAGTGTCTCCATTAGACTAATTGAGATAATGATTACCTCCATGAGGCTACTTGAGATGATAATGAGTCTTATAAGCATTGATTCTTGGGAGGAGTATTAGCACCGAAATAAGTAAGAGTGAGTCCCACTTGCACTCATTACCTACGCCGACCCAGCATAAGAGAGGGTTGAACCATTACATCTCATTCTTTACATCCCTAAAACAATAGAGGATAGCTGAGTTCAGATTCCTTGTGGATCATACTCATTCCTTATCTGATAAGTACGAAATGGTTGTGGTAACATTAGCGTGATTATTATACAATAAGTGATTGTTGTTAGTTAAGAGAAACTCTGAGAAAGTTTTCCAACTGAGTAATTTGAGTCAAGATGAGATGAGATGAGATGTGATGAGATGACTTGAGTTGAGTTCCTTTAAGATGAGTCCCTCTGATATGAGTCTGATTTGATTGATGAGTTGATTGGTTGATGGGTCACTTGTCTACTCTTTATTCTTCCTATAGATAGACATTTGACATGTTGATTTTTACTATCATTGATGTTGATTGTTGTGTCTATATTATTCTACTTGTTTCGATTTCATTCAGCTATTTTACATACCACTATATTCCAAGTATTGACGTCTCCTATTAGACTACATCATTTTATGATGTAGATACACAGGATAGAGGTAATCACTTGGTGCATTGTTAATGATCTTTAGATGTTCAACAAATTGGTGAGCCTCCCCTATATCGAAGGATTCATTACCTTTTCATCATGCTTTAGAGTTAGAATCGCTTAGCTTTTATTTTGATTGAAGTAGTCATGGGTATGTCATTGGCATCACCTAATACTAATAAAGGCTTCATTAACTAGAGTCAGATGTTGATGTTGAGACTTGTTATCTAGTTTCTTTTTACTATCATTATATTATTATTTGAGACTAGATGATGAGATATGCCCATTTATTTCCTTATGTCTTCCATAGATTAGTAGAATGTATGAATGAACGAATATGATAAGGCCAAGTGGTTCGCTTAGAAACTAGCAATAGTCTCTGAGTGTCGGTCACGACTTAGGTCCCCTCCCGAGGTGTAACACCGAGATCGGATATGCAATCTGCATGAAAAAATGGTCTCAGTCAGATTTTAGAGCAATCGGATCAAAAAATAATTTTTCATAATTAATTTTGAAACAACGTTGGTGCGCGCCCAAGGCGCGACACGCCAGGGATGCGGACCAACAATTACATTTTTTATGTATTTTTCTATGGGAATTTCAAACTCATTTGGAAACAAAGATTGAAAAAAGTACATGGGTCCGTGCTCAGTTGGGCATTTTCGAGATGAACTTTTTCTTTTTAATTTGAGGGGCATTTCGATTAATTTCTAATCCCTCCTAAACTCAAAACACGATCAAATTAGGTCATTTTGAAGGGTAAAAACGGTCTAGAACCCCATTCCAAGTCCTCTTCTAAACACTTGAAAGACTAGGGCTTGAGAGAGAAGAGAGAAAGGTTAGATTAAAGAATTTAAGGAGAATTCTTGATGGTTGATTGAAAAAGCTTTATCCCAGGTATGTAAGGCTAAACTAAAAGCATAAGATTATTCTCTCATGTGCCTATTAGATGGTCTTAGAAGTGAGTTGAAAGTTCTTGAGTCTACATACATGATTCTTGATTATTTTCTTGACAAATTATATTTATTATATGTTCTTTCATACGTAATGGTCATCATAAAATTTATTTTCTTGAATTTAATATTTTTCATGAGATTTTGTATAAACCCTATATGTTAATTATTAAAAGCATGCACGAAACAAGATAGAGATTGAATCTAGAGCCTCGATTGAGAATATTGATAGAGATTGAGAATGTAACTGTGTGAATGATGATAGGTTGATAATGTTTTATGGTCCATGAGTCTCCATAAATGAACTCTAATGATTTGTCTAATCGATTGTTCCCCAATGATTATTTCGAACCTTGAGCTATTGATTGAGATGTTGATGGATGAGATGATTAGAGTCTCATTGATTGAATGATAGTGCCTTCATGAGGCTGATTGAGATGATTTAATTGAGATAATTTGATAGGATGGATTGTTTTATGATTATTGAGTCATGGTAGGGGTATCGAGCACCAAAAGAGTAAGAGCTAACCCAACTCAAACTTGTCAAACTACATAGCCAAACACAGTTTAGGATTAGTACCATCACATCACATCACTTTGTGTTGAGGTTTCCTCTGATTAGAAGTTCCTGAAATCAATAGAGAACTTATAGATTACTAATTCCATTTAGACTTATCTATGTGGTTTCGACTTGTTCTCTACCTGGCAAGTACAGAACAACTGTGGAAATATCAGTGTGATTGTTGTACAGTCACTGGCTTATAAGTGATTTTTTTTTCAATAAGAGAAACTCCCAGAAAGTTCGCAAACTAAGTAATCTGAGTCGAGATGAGATGAGATTAGTTGAGTTGAGTCCCTTTGAGATGAGTCCAATTTGATCGATGAGTTGATTGGTTGTTTATTCTTTATTCTTGCTTTAGATATACATTTGACATGTTAATTGTTATTATTTTGAGTTGATTGTTGTTTCAATACTACCTATTTCGATTTTATTTAGTTATTTTGCATACCGTACATTCTATGTATTGACACCACTTTGGCACTGCATCATTTTGTTGATGTAGATATGCGGGATAGAGGTCATCATCACCAGGCACATGATTGAGGACTTTTGGACGTTAGCTGATTAGTGAGCCTCCCCTACTTCGGAGGATTCATTACTTGTTTTTATTTTGCTTTAGAGTTAGATTTGCTTAACTTTTTTTTAATTGAGGTAACCATAGGTCTGTCACTGGCACCAACTAATAGCGATAGAGGCTTCATAGAGTCGGATGTTGATGTTGAGATTTGTTAGCTAGTTTCTTTCTACTAGCCTTTTATTATATTATTAACTGAGACTAGATGATGAGATGTGCCAATTTATTCTTCTTTATCTTCCGTTGATTAGTAAGATTGTCGATTGAATGATGTGATGAGACCAAGTGGTTCACTTGGGGAATAGCAATAGTCTCTACGTGTCGGGCCATGTCTTGGGTCCCTTCTCGGGGCGTGATAAACTTGGCATTAGAGCACGAGTTCAAGTGTCCTAGGGATTCTATGAAGTTATGTCTAGTGTCCTAGGGATTCTATGAAGTTATGTCTAGTAGAGTCTTGTTTATGGGTATGTTGTCGACCACACTCGATAAGTAGGAGGCTATAAGACATTAAGAATTTTTTTCTCTTCATTCATGTTCTGAATTATGCTATAGAGTTATACTCTATGAAAGTTCTATTCTAATTCATGCTTTGTGCATTGCAGAATTATGATCATGCCTCGTAGAAGAGCTTTCAGAGGTAGAGGACGTCCCACCAGACAAAATATCAATCCACCTGACCCTCAAGGACATGAGGAGCTCATGGAACAAGTTATCCCTGTTGTGCAGCCTCTGCAAGATGAGGTCTCCACTACTGAGCTTCGCCAGGCTATTTAAACTCTAGCCCAGGCTGTTACAATACTAGCTTCTAGACAAGGAACATCCCCACAAGATGCCCATGACACTTCTAGAGTTCGAGAATTCTTGAGTATGAATTCGCCTGAGTTCGTAGGGTCTGCATCCACTGAGGATCCTGAGAACTATGTGGAGGAGCTCTAAAAAGTGTTCCAAGTGATGCATGTGGCTGATGCTGACCGAGTGGAACTAGTTGTTTACCAACTAAATGGTATGGCTAGACTATGATATGACCAATGGAAAAAGGGTAGAGGAGAGAATGTTCCCGTGATGACTTGGGCTATGGTCGAGGAGCTTTCTTGAGGGCGTTTCTTCCCAAGGGAAAGAAGAGAGGTAAAGGTAAGAGAGTTCTTGAACTTGAAATAAGGCTCTATGATTGTGCAAGAGTATAGGTTGATGTTCACCCTACTATCTCGCTATGCTCCAGATATAGTTGGTAATATGAGGGAGAGGATGGGGATGTAAGTTGATGGGTTGAATAGAGGGCCAAAGAGAGATGGAAGGGGAGTTATGCTCATGAGTGACATGGATATTGGGATATTGATGACTTTTGTCAAAAAAGATAATGTGGAGAGACAGCATGACAAAGAGGAATTCAGAAATAAAAAAGCAAAAACATCCAGCCATGAGGTTGGAAAGAGAGGGAATAGGAACCAATTTTCAGCACCATCATCTGCTAGTGCACCTGCACTAAGAGATAGAAATAATCAAAGGTCCCAGAATGTTGGATACCATGGATCTTAGTCCCAAGCAAGTATGGCTCAAGGTTCATTGGGTAAGCTAACATGTGGCAAGTGTGTAAATAGCACTTGGAGAGATGTCGTGAAGGGAGTGATGTATGCTACAAGTGTGGCCAAATGAGTCACTGTCAGAAAGATTGTCCAATGTAGACTGACTGGGCCTAATGTTCTATACCAGCTCCTCCATCCAAAGAAAGTTAGAGAGGTACTACGATAAGTGTAAGTGGAGCTACAAATCATTTGTATTCTATTGGTAGTTGACATAATCAGGAGAACTCCCTAGACGTTATGACAGGTATGATTCAAGTCTTTTCTATTGATTGTTATGTGTTGATGGATCCTAGTTTCATATTATCTTTTGTAACTCCTTATATGACCAGTAGATTTCATAGTTACCTCGAGAGTCTTCATTAACCTTTTGATGTTTCTACTCCCGTGGGTGAGTCTATTCAAGCTGAGAGGGTCTATAGAGCTTGTGTAGTGTCGACCATCATAAGAACACTATCATTGATCTAATTGAGTTAAACATGACTGATTTTGATTTGATCCTTGGTATTGATTAGCTCCACACATGTTATGCCTCCATTGATTGTAGAGCCCGAACCGTTAAGTTCCAATTTCTGAATGAACTTGTTCTAGAGTGGAAGGGTAATTCCGTAGAACCTAAGGGAAATTTTATCTCATATCTTAGATCCAGAAATATGATTGCTAAGGGGTTTATCTACCACCTTGTGAGAATTAAATCTAATGATTTTGAGTCTCCTACTCTTGAGTCAGTCCCGATCATGAATGAGTTTCAAGAAGTGTTTCTCGAGGATCTACCCAGAGTCCTTTCTGATAGGGAGATTGACTTTAGGATTGTTGTTCTTCTTTATACTCAGTCTATCTCAGTTCCACCTTATAATATGGCCCCCAGAATTGAAAGAATTGAAATAGCAGTTAATAGATTTGTTAGAGAAGTGCTTCATAAGACTGAGTGTTTCTTCTTAGGGTGCCCCTGTCCTATCTGTGCGAAAGAAAAATGGGTCTTTCGGAATGTGTATTGACTATAGGCAACTGAACAAGGTCACCATAAAGAATAAGTATCCTTTCTAAGGATAGATGATTTGTTTGACCAACTTCAGGGTCCCTCTTGTTTCTCAAAGATAGACCTCCGATCTGGCTACCATCAGTTGAAAGTTTTGGAATGTGACATTCCAAAGACAACCTTTAGGACTACATATGGCCATTTTGAATTCTTAGTCATGTCCTTTGGATTGGAGAATGCACCTGCAACCTTTATGAATTTGATGAATAGAGTGTTCAGGCAGTATCTGGATATGTTTGTGATTGTGTTTATCGACTATATTCTGGTGTACTCAAGAGATGACGAGGAGCATGCAAATCACCTCAGGATTGTCCTTCAAACCCTCAAGGACCACGAGTTGTATGCAAAATTCTTGAAATGTGAATTATGGCTTATATCTGTGGCTTTCTTAGGCTACATTATCTTCGATGATGGTATTCGAGTGGATGATTAAAAGATTAAAGCAGTTAAGAACTAGACCAGACCGACCTCTCCAACTGACATAAAAAGTTTCTTGGGGTTGGCAGTCTACTACTGTTGATTTGTTGAGAGATTTTCTTCCTTATCCTCACCATTGACAAAGTTGACTCAAGAAAAGGTCAAGTTTCAGTGGTTCGATGAATGTGAGAAAAGTTTCCAAGAATTAAAGACTAGACTGACTACTACACCAGTTCTAACCTTGCCAGATGGGATGGAGGATTTTGTAATCTATTATAATGCTTCGAGAGTTGGATTGGGATGTATACTGATGCAGAGAGGGAATATGATAGACTATGCTTCCAGATAACTTAAGATTCATGAGAGGAATTATCTAACCGATGATCTTGAGTTGGTGGTAGTGGTGTTTACACTTAAAATCTGGCGCCACTACTTGTATGGAGTGCATGTGGATGTGTTCATTGACTACAAGAGATTGCAGTATGTCTTTGGTCAGAAGAGCTCAACCTGCAATAGAGAAAATAGTTGGAGTTGCTCAAGGATTATGAAATGAGTATTCTCTACCATCCAAGAAAAGCTAACATTGTTGTTGATGCTCTTAGTAGGTTGTCAATGGGTAGCATAACCCATGTTGAGGAAGGAAAGAAGGAGCTAGCTAAAGAAGTGCATTGATTAGCTTGATTAGAGGTCCAACTTGTGAAGAATGATGAGGGAGGACTTACTGTTCAGAATGGGTCGGCTTCATCTTTGGTGGCAGAGGTGAAGGAAAAGTAAGACCAACATCCTATCCTACTCCATTAGAAGGAGGCTATCCACAAACAGAAGGTGATAGTCTTCTCCAAATGGGGAGATTGGGTGTTCAAATACCAGAGTAGATTGTGCATTCTAGATATTGATTATATACGAGATAGAATCATGGTTGAAGCTCACAGCACTAGATACTTCATCCATCTTGGCTCTACTAAGATGTACCATGATTTGAGAGAATTCTATTGGTGAAGTGGAATATAAAAGGATATTGTTCAATTCGTTTCAAAATGCCTAAATTGTCAGCAACTGAAAGTTGAGCATCAAAGGCCACGCAGATTAGCTCAAAACTTTGAGATTCTGAATGGTAGTGGGAGATAATCAATATCGACTTCATTACTGGTCTATCAAGGTCTCGAAAGCAACATGATTCAGTATGGGTGATTGTGGATAGGATGACTAAATCAGCTCACTTTTTAGCAGTTAAGACCACTAACATTGCGGAGGAGTATGCCAAGATGTACATCCAAGAGATTGTGAGGTTGCATGAGGTTCCCTTGTCCACCATCTCAAACAGAAGATCTCAATTCACCTGCCAATTTTAGAGATTATTCCAAAAATGATTGGGTACAAAAGTGAATTTGAGCATAACCTTCTATCCACAGACAGATAGTCAGGCAGCGCGTACAATCAGACGTTAGAAGATATGTTGAGAGCCTATGTTCTTGATTTCAACGAAAATTGGGATGACCACCTACTATTGATTGAGTTTGCATATATAATAGTTATCATGCAAGTATTCAGATGGCTCCCTATGAAGCTTTATATGGGAGGATATGTAGATCACTAATTGGGTGGTTCGAGGTTGGAGAAGCAGAGTTGATTGGACCTGACCTTGTCCATCAAGAAATGGAAAAGGTTAAGGTCATTAAAGAAAGATTAAGGACTACATAACGTTACCAGAAATCCTACATCGATATGAGGAGGAGAGATTTTTTGGAGTTCGAGGTGAATGATTGAGTATATTTGAAAGTGTCATCTATGAAAGGTGTCATGAGATTTGGGAAGAAGGGTAAATTTCGTCTACACTATATTAGACCCTATCAGATTATAAAGAGGATTGGGAAGGTTGCCGATGAATTAGAGTTGCCTTCCGAGTTAGATGGTATCTATATGGTATTCCATATGTCGATGTTGAAAAAATGTTTGGGAGATCCTAACTTGGTAATCCCTGTGGAGAGCATTCGAGTGAAGAATAGTTTGTATATTGAGAACCAAAAAGATAGTCTCAGTCAAAGTCCTATGGAGGAATCAATTCGTCGAGGAGGCCATGGAAAGCTGAGGAAGAGATGAAAGCGAAATATTCGCACCTATTCATGCCAAATGACGAGAATGGTGAAGGTAAATCCCTTCAATAAGTTGATTGTCCTTTCTTGAGTTGATTATCTATTATTGAGATCGAATAGAATTGATTGATGATTGAGATAGAATCAAAAGTTTGATTGATAGATGTGAATGATGGAATGAGTTTTGAGTCTATTTGTATTTTGATATCTACCTTTACTCATCATTCGAGGACAAATGATCCCAAGGAGGAGATGATAAAACACCTAATAAAATTATCCAAATACCCAACTCGAACTCATCAAACTACGTAGTCAAACATAGGTGAGAATAGGACCATCACATCATTTTATGTTGAGGTTCCCTCTAATTAGAAGTCCCTAAAATCAATAGATGACTTATAGATTGCTGACTTCATTTGGACTTATTCATGTGGTTTCGATTAGTTCTCTACCTAGCAAGTACAGAACGCTTGTGGCAACATCAGCGTGATTTTTATACAGTCACTGGCTCACAAGTGATTGTTGTCAGATAAGAGAAACTCCTAGAAGGTTCTAAACTAAGTAATCTGAGTCGAGATGAGATGAGATGAGATGAGTTGAGTTGAGCTCCTCTGAGATGAGTCTAATTTGATTGATGAGTTGATGGGTCACTTGTCTACTCTTTATCCTTGCTTTAGATAGACATTTGACATGTTAGTTGTTATTATTTTGAGTTAATTATTATTTCTATACTACCTATTTCGATTTCATTCAGTTATTTTACGTATCATACATTCCACATACTGACACCACTCTAGCACTGCATCATTTTATGATGTAGATACGCAGGATAGAGGTCATCAACAGGTACATCGTTGAGGACCTTTGGACGTTCAGCAGATTGGTTAGTCTCCCCTACTTCGGAGGATTCATTATTTATTTTCATCTTGCTTTAGAGTTAGATTTGCTTTACTTTTATTTTGATTGAGGTAGTCATGGGTCTGTTATTAGCACCATTAGTAGTGATAGGCTTCATAGACTATAGTCGGATATTGATGTTGAGACTTGTGACCTAATTTCTTTCTACTAGTCTTTCATTATATTATTAATTGAGACAAGATGATGAGATGTCCCCATTTATTCTCCTTTATCTTTCGCTGATTAGTAAAATTGTCGATTGAATGATGTGATGAGGTCAAGTGTTTCCCTTGAAAACTAGCAATAGTCTCTAAGTGCCAGCCACGTCTTAGGTCCTCTCTCGAGGAGTGACAAAAATAATTTATATTTAATAAAAATAATTTAATAAAATTATTTTTTGATTCATATGTTAATCAACAACATAAAAGACAAGCTAATATTTAGCCAAAATATTTGACTTTTGAGTGAATCTTCATACAGAAAGTAAATGTTTCACTTTTTCCGGTGCCTCAATTTTCATAAAGCATAAGATGCTTCTTGAAAAGAAAAGTTTTACTCTTAGGTTGTTTGGTATAGAGAAAAATATTTTTCGAAAAATATTTTTTAATTTTTAATTTTTTTATATTTGATTAGTTTAAATATTTTGAAAAATATTTTTTAAAT
>JAOTQJ010162156.1:0-27623 GCA_025642045.1 Solanum sejunctum | reverse complement strand
GGTAGTAGGTGTGTGCAACCATATTGGGGGGTTTATACCTCAATTATCTCAGTCGGGGGGTAGTAGGCCTGTGCAACCATATTAGGGGGTTTATACTTCATTCGCCTATCTCGGGGTGTGGTAGGCTCGTGTAACCACATTCGTGGGGTTTATACCCAAATTGCCTTGTAAATAAGGTGGTAGGCCTTGGTTACTAATGATGATTTCTTCCTGCACATGAAAAATGTTCTATGTAGGCATGTTTTACTACAAGCATCATTCATGCATGCCATATTGCTATATACTCATTTATTGCCTAAATACACATTTCAATTATGTTGCTATCTCTTGTTGCATTACATATTATATACTTAGTACATTCAAACCTACTAACGCATACTCTATACCTATATGATGTTACCATGTAGGAACCAGTGCTCCACTTGATCAACCTCCTCCTCCATGTGGCTAGTACGATTACTCTCAAAGCAAGTTGGTGAGTCCTCAATTTCTTGGATAATGTCTTTGGTGAGTCCTCATGTGTTATTAGACAAGTTGTGTAATGACACTATAAGCTTTGATTCTCTTGACTCTTTGATGTTTATGATATGAAAGACGCCAATTAGCCCCTTATTACCCTTTTTCTATCTATTGTTGTTAGTTTATTGCTTTTGTGACCAAGGATGTGTAATGATATGTTAAGAGGCATTATTGGGGTCCCTTAGGGTTCCCCATGTCATGTCTAGGCGCTAGGATTACATCATGAAAAAGTTGGTATTAGAGAACTAGGTTGTTAATAGTCCTTGGCATCCAACACACTGTATTTATTAGAGTCTTATTCATAGTTACGCTGCACACCACAACTTTGAGTAGGAGGCTATGAGATGTTTTAGGAAATGTTTCCCTTCTTCTTACTCTATGTCATGCTATAGAAGTTAGGTAAAATTTCCCTCTAACTAATGTTCTTTCCTATGCTAGATCATGCTTAACATAAGAGGAAAAAGGGATCGTACACACGAGGAACAACCGGCTCATGGAGAGCTTTGGGGTGCTCTCACATTGCTAGCTCAAGTTGTGGCTAATCAAGTTAATCATGGGGACCTTTCCCCTCATGTGCCTACTCCGGCATCTTAGGTGAGAGACTTTGTGAGAATGAACCCACTGGAGTTCAATTGGTCTAAGGTGGATCAGGACTCTCAAGAGTATATTGATGAGGTAGATAAAGTGTTGTCTATCATGGCTGTGAGGTCGGAAGAGAAGGCAGAGTTGGAGGCTTACCAACTCAAGGGGGTGGCTCAAATATGATATACTCAATGCAAGGAAGAGAAGCAGAACAACACTGTGGTTCTATGGGAGGAGTTTAAGGCAGCTTTCCTCAATCGGTTCTTTCCTCTTGAGCTTAGGGAGGCCAAAATGATGGAATTCATGAAATTGAAGCAAGGATCTATGAGTATGAGGAAGTATACCCTCAAGTTCAACTAACTCTCTAAATATGCTCCGCACTTAGTTGCCGACCCAAGGTCTAGGATGAATAAGTTTGTGATGGGAGTTTTCAATTTGGTAAGTGAAGAATGTCGTACCGCCATGCTGATGAGTGACATGGACTTGTCTGTCTTATGACTTATTCCGAACAATTAGAGGGGGAGATGTTGAGAAAGAGAAGGAGGAATGAATCCCAGAGGGCCCATTTTGATGGTAAGTTCCAAATCTCAAAGTTGGTTGGTTTCTTCAAGGCCAAGGGTCTTCTTATGCTCCTAATAGAGGTTTGCCAATAACTACCCAAGGGTCTAAGGTAATAGTGGTATAGGGCCCAATGTTATGTGTCTAAAGTATGGTAAGGGTCATGATGGCCCATTCTTAAGGGCTACTAATGCTTGTTATAGTTGTGGTGAAATGGGACATAATGCAATGGATTATCCACGTAACCACAACAAGGGTAAAGATGTTCGTCCACAAGGCTAGTGTGCTAATGTGGTTCCTTTGGAGAGAGGAGGTCAACAAGGTGGTTCCCCAATGCACAATTAGTTCTATGCATTCGAAGGGATATAAGGGGTTGATGAGGTGCCCGATGTCGCCACCGGTATGTTAAAGGTCTTTAATTTTGATATGTATGCATTAATAGACCCGGTGCCACTCTTTCTTTTCTTACTCCTTTTCTTGCCAAAAAATTTTATATTGAGCCTCTCTTATGAGGTGTCTACTCCTATGGTGCATCTATTGTTGCAACAAAGGCCTATAGAAATTTACCCACTTGTATTTTGCATAAAATATTAGCTTGTGATCTTGTAGAGTTGGATATGGTGGATTTTGATGTCATTCTTTAGATGGATTGGTTTTTGCATGCATATTATGCATCTATTGATTGTAGAACCCTTAGTATAGAATTCCAATTCCAAAATGAACCCGTCCTTAAGTGGGAGAGTCATGATGTGGTGGTCAAGGGTAGGTTTATCTCTTACATTAAAGCCTAAACGTTGATCTCCAAGGGGTGTCTCTATCATTGTGTGAGGGTTAGGGATGTTGACTCCAAAGTCCTCCATATAGAGTTGGTTCCGGTAGTGAATGAGTTTCTTGATGTCTTTACTAATGACCTTCTCGGTGTTCCTCCCAAAAGGAAAATAAACTTTAGTATAGACCTTTTTCCCGATACTCAATCTATTTCTATTCCCCCTTACCATATGGCCCTGGTGGAGTTAAAGGAGTTGAAGGAGCAATTGAGGGACTTGTTGGAGTATCATGACCCAAGCCTAGGGCCTAGACGTGACCAGCGATTGGGAAACCCGAAGGAGCCCCGAACAAGCCTTATAGCATATCATTACACATCCTTGGATGCGAAAACAATAAGAATGACAATAAAAGATAAATGTAAACAAGGGGGAATAGGGACTAAGGATAACTTTCATGTCGTAAACATCAAGAGTCTATAAAGTCAAAGCTCATAGCATAGGTACATAACGTGTCTAACAACACCTATACTACATAAATAAGAATGGGGACCAAGATAAAGAAACTGAGCTTACCCTCATATCCAATACATAAGTCAAGAGAGAAATTCTTAATACAAAGCAAGAGATCATAAGTAACGTCCTCGAAATAAAGGACTCATCAACAAGCTTGATAGTAGTCATACTAGCCACGCGGAGGAGGAGAAGGATCAAGTGGTGTGCTGGTTCCTACATGGTGACATCATACAAGCATAGAGTATGCATTAGTATATTAGAATGTACTAAATATGTAGCATGCAATGCAACAAGAGGTAGACATCATAGGCAAAATGCATAATCATAAGTAATGAATAGCATGCTAGCAATATAACATGTATGAATGATGCTTGAAGTAAAACTATACTTATATAGATCATAATACGAGTGTAAGGAGTGACCATTTTAGTGCAATCCAAGGTCTACCACCCCCTTGGATAGGCGCATGAGGTACTAACCGCTTTATGAGGTTAATGGAGTATGAACCCTACACCGAGGTTGACGGAGTACTAACACCCAATCAAGGTTGATAGAGTACAACCCCCACACCCCCTTCAAGGTTGATTGGTACCAACCCTTTAGAAGGTTACCCAGGCATACCACCACACGAGCTAGGCAACCAAGGTACTAACCGCTCGATAGGTTACCCGTGCCTACAATCCCTCGAGCTAGACTTGGTCATCCAAAAGGATATAAAGAGATATATCATATATCATATATATATATATATACACACACACACACACACACACAGACACTCCTTTTATCACCATATACATACATTCCTTCTTATCATCATTCCATCATCATTCTATCATCATTCTATCATCATTTAATCATCATATAGTCATTGCTCTCATAAGACATATATTGGACCTTCAATTCCTCAAGAATCTACAAATGGACATTTTGTCAAACACTTGGAGGGTGTGTAATGCTAATGTAAAATCATGCAATTCAAGAGTGAAATAATGCAAGAAAATTCATTTTAAGACGATCAATAGATACGTAGTAACCCCCTCAAACAATATACATCAAGACCCTTCATCAATTCTCACAATAGAACCTTGATTCATAGCTCCCAACATAGTAAAACAGTCACAATTTCATAAACCTACACAATGTGCAGTGCTTTTCATAATAGATAAGACCCATGAATAAATAAATTTTAAATCATGCTATTTTGAGTAAAATGAGCTTGGGTGTCATGGGCGAAAGGAAATTAACAAAGAAATCCACATACCTTAGCTTTGGAGATGAACTTGATAATGATTGGCGATGGAGTCTTGAAGCTTGAAGAAGAACCTTGAGATCCAGAAAGGGCTTTGAGTCTTGAGTTTAGGAGTAAAATATTTGGCTAAGTGTTTGAATGAGAATTGAGAAATGTGTAGAATGATATGAGAGTGAAAAATGGCTAAGTATGCATATTTTTACATTTGGTAACACTTAGGCTCAAGAGTTAAAAGTCTTGGATCACAAGAAAAATAACTGGACAGAAAATGTACATGTCCATGTCTCGGACAGGATGCAAAAAATGATTTTCTACATCTGCGTACCCTAGCCACGTTGTGCCAGGGGCATTCAAATGTCACTGGAATTTGCATTTTTTGAAAGTTAAAATTTCTAATTGTTTGCTCTTAAATCGAGGTTAGACCCATTTTTTACTCAAAATGACTCCCTGAACAAGAGTGTGAAGTCAGATTTTTGATATCGCGTACGGATAAATTATGATTCCAGGCACTTCTAAGGCACATTTTTAGGCACTTTTTGGTGTTATTTTAATATCTCCCCCTTGGGAACATTCATCCCCGAATGTCAAAGTAATATATATGAGAGCCACAAACATGACAAATTCATCCCACATAGAAATGCAACAATGCACTTAAACATCATTTCAAAATCTGATTATAAGTGTAAAATCAGCATGAACTTAGGTAATTTAAACACGAAACATAAGCAATGACATGAGGGCTGAACTTAAGACTTGAGATCACATAAAGGACTTAGACAAATACCTTAGGCTTGAGTAGAGTGGGAAAGGTAAGGGTATGGCTTGTGAATGTTCGCTTCAGCCTCCCAAGTCGCACTTTCAACTTATTAATTCCTCCAATGGACCTTAACAGAAGCGACCTCTTTGTTTCTCAATCTTTTCACTTGCCTATCCAAGATCTGAACCAGAACCTCTTCATATGTCAACTTATCTTCAACAACACCCACAATATCAAGAGGTACAATGGCATTTGGATCACCCACACATTTCCACGATATGGACACATGGAACACCAGACTTACCAAAATGGAGCACACCGTTCATGGGTGACACCTTCAAGTAAACCCAATCGCCACCTTCGAATTCAAGATCCCTTTTTCTCACATTGGCATAGGACTTTTGGCGGCTTTGGGACATCGTTAACCTTTCTCTAATCATCATAACCTTCTCAAGAGCCTTAATAACTAGATCTAGTCCCAACAAATCTACACACACACCTCAAATCAACCAAAGGTTCATCTACAATGTCTCCCATAGATAGCCTCAAATGGAGACATACCGATACTAGAATTATAGCAATAGTTGTAGGCAAACTCAATCAGCAGAAGATGATCATCTCAACTACCTTTAAGCTCCAATACATATGCCCTAAGAATATCCTCAAGGATTTGGATGGTCCCCTCGGCTTGACCATTCATTTGAGGGTGGAAGGTCGTAGAAATCTTAACTCTAGTACCATGACACCTTTGAAAGGACCTCCAAAAGTGTGAGGTGAATTGTGCCTCATAATCTGATATGATAGACAAAGGAACCCCATACAACCTTACAAAGTCATGAATATACAAACTTGCATAATCTTCAGCCTCAAATATTGTCTTAATCGGTATGAAGTAAGTTGATTTTCTCATCCTATCAACGACCACCCAAATAGAATCAAAACCTTTTATAGTCTTGGGCAACCCAACCACGAAATTTATATTAATCATCTCCTATTTCCAAATAGGAATCTCAATGTGTTGGGTTAGGCCACCCGACCTTTGGTATTTGGCTTTGACTTATTGACAACTATGACAACCAGAAATGAATTTGGCAATGTCTTTCTTCATGCCTCCTCACTAATACAGATCTGTCAAGTCTCTATATATTTTGGTTGAATCGGGACTGATAGAATAAGAAGAGTTATGGGCCTCATGAAAGATGAAGTAAATTAGAAAATCCAATATCTCAACTGGCTACTATTATTCAAAAAATTATGGACTGGCTGAAAGACTATTCTCACTAATAAATACACTCTAGAAGCTAAAAAAAGTTATCAAAAATGTTACGATTAGATCAATTTTTCATAGGGCACACATAACTTACCTTGGTAACTAAGGGCACCATCTACACCTTGGGAGAAAACCGCCACCTTGCCCTCTTTCACCATGGCCTTCAATTCCAATAAGGAGACAAGATTTTATTTTGCTATCACCTCATCAAACAAGGAAGACCTAGAACTATCAACAACAACCATACCCCCATTACTAGCCTTTTCTAACCTAACTCAATCTAGCTAATCAGTGCACCTCCCTAGCTATATCCTCACCACCATCAATATGTCCTAGGCTACCCATGGATACCCTACTCAAAGCATACGCCACGACATTTGCCTTACTGGGATGATAATATACACTTATATCATAGTCCTTAAGAAGTTCTACCCATCTCCTTTGCCTCAAGTTGAGATCTTTTGAGTGAAGACATATTGTAGGCTCTTATTATCCGTAAACACAACAACATGCACCCCATACAAGTAATGATGCCAAATCTTTAATGCAAACACAACGATGGCTAATTCAAGATCATGGGTAGGTTAGTTCTTTTCATGAACTTTGAGTTGTCTAAAAGCATAGGCTATTACTTTACCATTTTGCATTAACACACAACCTAAACGAATGTCGGAAGCATCACAATACACAACAAACCCCTCAAGCCCATTTGGTAGTGACAACGTAGGGGTAGACACAAGCTTATCTTTGAAGATTTGGAAGCTCCTCTCGCATTAATTGGTCCATACAAACTTAACATTTTTTTGTGTCAATTTTGTCATAAGGGAAGCAGTAGAAAAAACCCATTGATGAACCTTCGATAGTAGCCTGCAAGCCCCAAGAAACTCCTTATCAAATGGGGTCAATGGCTTGGGCCAATTTGTAATCATAGTGGTCTTCTTTGGATTCACCTTAATACCATCCCCCAATACCACATGTCCTAGGAAGGCAACCTCCTTCAACAAAAATTCACACTTTCATGTTTAGCGTACAATTTCTCCTCCCTCAATCTTTACAACACAACCCTCAAGTGAGCCCTATGCTCTTCCTCACCACGAGAATAGATTAATATGTCATTAATGAAGACCACAACAAAAAAATCAAGGTAGGGTTTAAAGTCCCTATTCATTAGGTCCATAAAGATGGTCGGTGCATTGGTCAACAGAAAAGATATTACCACAAATTCAAAATGCTCATATCTAGTCCGGAAGGTCATCTTGGAAATACCATACTCCCTCACCTTTACTTGATGATACCCGAACTGAAAATCAATCTTAGAGAAATGGCTAGCCCCTTGCAACTGGTCAAATAAATCATCAACCCTTGGAAAAGGATACCTATTCTTAATGGTAACCCTAATGAGTTATCGGTAGTCAATACATATCCCAAGAGACCCATCCTTATTTTTCACAAACAACACCAAAGCACCCCCAATGTGATTGGATAGATCTAATAAATCCCTTCTCCAACAAGTCCCTCAACTGTTCCTTCAACTTTGTCGAGGCCATACAGTAAGGGGGAATAGAAATGTGTTGAGTATCGGGGAGGAGATCTATACCAAAATCTATTTCCCTTTATGGAGGAACACTAAGAAGTTCATTTGGGAAGACATCAAGAAATTCATTTACAACTGGAACCGACTCTATGGGAAGGACTTTAGACTCTACATCCCTAACCCTTATAATATAGTAAAGAGATCCCTTAGAGATCAACTTACGGGCTTTAATGAAAGAGATGAATCTACCCTTAACCACCACATTTTGACTTTCTCGCTCAAGGATAGGTTTATTTGGAAATTGGAACTTGACCATACGGGTTCTACAATCAATAGAAGCATAGTGTACATGCAACCAATCCATCCCAACAATATTATCAAAATCAACCATGCCTAACTCAACAAGGTTACAACGTAAGATTTTATGCAAAATGCAAATAGGAAAATTTCTATAAAATTTTCTAACAACAATAGATGCACCGATAGGAGTAGACTCCTCATATGACTCATGCAACAACTCGAGGTCAACATGAAAAGTTTAGGCAATAAAGGGGGTAACAAAAGTAAGAGTGGCATCTAGATTGATCAATGTATACACATCAAAGTCAAAGAGTTTCAACATACCGTAACAACATCGGGGACTACATTAACCCCTTGCTTCCCATGTAAAGCACAGAACTAGTTGTGCCTTGGGGCACCATCTTTTCTGCCACCTCTCCCCAATAGGACCGCATTAGCACCTTGTGGACGAACCTCCTTTCCCTTGTTGCAGTTTCGAGGGCAATCTATAGCCTTATTCCCCAACCCCCCATAACTATAACAAGCATTGGTATTTTTCAAACATTGGCCATCGTGACCCTTACCACACTTCGGACATACATTAATAGGCGTTATACCCCTTACACCTTGGGCTCTTGGAATATCATTTTTAACCCTCTTATCAAATATGTGAGTAGGCCTTTGGACTTAATGGAACCGACCACTCCTTTGGAACTTACCCTAAAAACAGGCCCTCATGGCCTCATGTCCCCTTCTCTTTTTCAATTTCTCCTCTTTTATTTGCTTGGTGTAGGTCATCAATCGTGACAAGTCCATGTCACTAATCAATAGGGTAGACTAGCATTCTTCACTTAACAAGTCAAAAGCACTCATCACAAATATGTTCATGCTATATCTTAAGTCGGCCACCAAATATGAAGCATAATTAGATAGTTGGGTAAACTTGAGGGCATACTCCCTCACACTCATTGACCCTTGTCTCAAATTCAGAAATTCCACCAATTTAGATTCCTTAAGTTCAAGGGGGAAGAACCAATTAAGAAAGGCCACCTTGAACTCCTCCCAAAGCACCACATAATTGAGTCCCTTTTCCTCCTTCCGTTGGTTGTACCATATTTTTGCTACCCCTTTGATTTGGTAGGCTGCCAACTCCGCTTTATCCTCCTACCTCACACCCATGATGGATAAAATTTTGTAGACCTCATCAATGAACTCTTGGAGGTCCTCACTCACCTTTGACCCATGTAATTCCAGGGGATTCATTCTCATCAAGTCTCTCACCTAAGAGGCCGATGAAGGAGCATGAGGGGCTTAGGCTCCTTGGTTGGCTTGATTAGCCACCACTTATGTAAGCAAAGTGAGAGCATCCCTACGCTCTCCATTGGCCGGTTGCTCCTCAGGCATGCGAACTCGTCTTCCCCTCTTATTGGGCATGATCTAGCATAGCAAAAAGTAATTATTAGGGGGAAAAGCTTACTTCAACTCTATAGCACGACTTAGAACATGAAGAAGGGAAATATTTCCTAAAATGTTTCATAGTCTCCTACTCATAGTTGTGGTAACAAAACCACGAATAAGACTCTAATCCACGTGGTGTATTGGACTTTGAGGATCTAACAACCTAGTGCTGTAATACAACCTTTGTCACAAACCAAGCCTAGGGCCTCGACATGACATCGAATGGGGAACCTGAAGGAACCCTAAACAAGTCTCATAACATATCATTACACATCCTTAGTCGCTGAAGTAATTAGAATGACACTAAGAAGTAAATGTAAACAAGGGGGAATAAGGACTAAGTATAACTTCCATATTATGAACATCAAGATTCAATAGCATAGGTACATGACATGATAAATGTAAACAAGGGTGAATAAAGACTAAGGATAACTTACATATTATGAATAACAAGATTCAATAACATAGGTACATAGCATATCCAACAACATCTTTACTACATAGATAAGAGTGGGGACTAAGACAAAGCAACCAGGCTCACCCTCAAAGTCAATACATAAGTCAAGACAGAAAGTCCTAATACATATCAAGAGATCATAAGTAACATCCCTGGAATAGAGGACTTACCAACAAGCTTGATAGAAGTCGTACTAGCCACGTGGAGAAGGAGGATGATCAAGCATTTCGGCAGTTCCTACATGGCGATATCATGTAGGTGTAGAGTATGTGTTAATACATTTAGATGTACTAAGTATGTAGGATTCAATACAATAAGAGGTACACATCATAGTCAAAATGCATAATCATAAGCAATGAATAGCATACCAGCAATATGACATGTAAGAATGATGCTTGAAGTAAAACCATGCTTATATAGATCATAATACGAGTGTAAGGAGTGACCATTTTAGCAAAAGATAATTCCTTCCACCCTCTTGGATAGGAGCACGAGGTACTAATCCCTTTATGAGGTTGATGGAGTACAAACCCACCCACCCCCATCGAGGTTAACGAAGTACTAACACCCTATCGACGTTGACAGAGTACAAACCCCCCATTAAGGTTGATCAATACCAACCCCCAACAAGGTTTCCTGGGTGTACTATCCCCAAAGCTAGGTGTCAAATATACCGACCTCTCGATAGGTTACCTGCGCCTACAACCCCCAGAGCTAGGATTGGTCATCCCTAACACTATATAGAGATATATCATATATATACACACCCCTTTCATCATCATATACATACAATGCTTTTCAACAACATTCTATCATCATTTCATCATCATATAGCCATTAATCAAATAAGACATATATTGGACTTTCAATTCTTGAAGAATCTACAACAAGACATTTTATCAAACACTTAGAGGGTGTGTAATGCTAGTGTAAAACCATGCAATTGAGTGTGAAATCATTCTATAAAAATTAGTGTAAAGCCATCAATACATACTTGGTAATATCCTCAAACAATATACATCAACAACCTTCATCAATTCTCGTAATAGACCCTTGATTCATAGCTCCCAACATAGTAATACAGTTACAATTTCATAAACCCAACATAGTGTGCAATGATTTTCATAGATAATACCTATGAATAAATCAACTTTAAATCATGCTATTTTGAGTAAAAAGAGTTTGGGCATCATGGGTGAAAGGAACCCATGAAAGAAACCCACATATCTTAGCTTTTTGGAGATGAGCTTGATGAAGATTGGAGATGAAGACTTGAATCTTGAAGAAGAACCTCAAGATCCGAAAACGGTTTTGAGTCTTGAGTGAGGAGTAAAATATTTGGCTGTGTTTGAATGAGTATTGAAAAATATTTAGAATGATATGAGGGTAAAAAAATGGCTAAGTATGGGTATTTTTACATTTAGGAACACTTAGGCCAAAGACTTAAAAGTCTTAGACCACAAGAAAAATAACTGGACATAAAATTTACATGTTTGCATTGCATAGAGGATGCAAAAAAATGATTTTCTTCATCTGTGCTCCCTAGACGCATGTGCCAGGGGCGCACAAACCTCATTGGAATTTGCATTTTTAGAAAATTGAAATTGCTAATCATTTTCCCTTAAATCAGGGTTAGAACTATTTTCCACTCAAAATGATCCCCTGAACACGAATATGAAGTCAAACTTTGATATCGCACATGAATTTTAAGATATACGAAAATTATAATTTTTGAAACTTCTTAGGCACATTTTTGGAAACTTTTTAGGGTCGTTTCATGGAGAAGGGTTTTGTAACCTAGCCAATCACCTTGAGGTACACTATTGTTGTTTTCGAAGAAGAAGGATAGGTCTCTTAGAATGTGCATTGACCATGGCAACTTAATAGGGTCACCATAAAGAATAAGTATCCTCTTCCAAGGATTGATGAATTGTTTGACCAACTTCAAAGGGCTAGTCACTTCTTTAAGATTGATCTTTGGTCCGGGGATCATCAAGTGAAGGTGAGGGAGTGTGACATTCCTACGATGGCCTTCCGAATTAGGTATGCGCATTATGAGTTTGCTGTTATGTTTTTTGGGTTGACCAATCCACCAATTATCTTCATGGATCTTATGAATAGGGTATTTAATCCCTAACTTGATTTGTTTGTTATGGTTTTCATTGATGATATCTTGATCTACTCTCGTAGTGAAGAGGAGCATGTGGGTCATTTGAGGATAATGTTACAAAACTTGAGGGAAGAGAAGTTGTATGCCAAATATGAAAAGTGTAAACTTTTGTTGAAAGAATTTGCCTTTCTAGGTGATGTAGTGTAGGTTGATAGTATTAATGTGGATCTTAAAAAGATGAAAGTGATTAGAAATTAGCCTAGAGCTTTGACCCCATCGAATATTAGAAGCTTCTTGGGCTTAACGGGTTACTACTAAAGGTTTGTGAATGGGTTCTGTTCTATTGCTTCTCCATGACTAAGTTGACTCAAAATAAGGCTAAATTTGTGTGTACCAATGAGTGTGAAAAGTATTTCCAAACCTTGAAGGATAAGCTTGCATTGCTCTTATCTTGTCTCTACCGGAAGGGTTAGAAGGGTTTATTGTGTATTGTGATGCCTCCCGGATTGGTTTGCGTTGTATTTTGATGGAAAGTGGTAAGGTGATAGCCTATGCTTCTAGACAACTCAAAGTATATGAAAAGAATTATCCTACTCAAGATCTTGAATTAGTCGTTGTGGTATTTGCTTTGACATATTAGTGTTATTATTTGTATGGAGTGCATGTTGATGTGTTTACTGATATAAGAGTCTCCAATATGTGTTCACTCAAAAGATTTCAATTTGAGACAAATAAGGTGGTAAGAACTTCTTAAGGATTATGATATGAGTTTGCATTATCATCCTAGTAAAGCTAATGTTGTGGTTGATACTCTGAGTAGGGTGTCTATGGGTAGCCTAGCTCATGTTGATTTTGGGGGCAAAGAGGTGGCTAGAGTGATTCATCAGTTGGCTAGATTAGGAGTTAGGTTGGAATACATTGATAATAGTGGTATTGTGGTAGTTCATGGTTCAAAATATTCCTTAGTTGATGAGGTAAAAGCAAAGTAAGATCTTGACCCTTTCTTGTTAGAATTGAAGGCCTTGGTGAGAGAGGGCAAGGTGGAGGTTTTCTCTCAAGGGTGAGATGGTACCCTTAGGTACCAAGGTAGCTTGCCTATGTCTTATGTTGATGACTTGAGAGAGAAGATTCTTGATAAGGCTCATGACTCTTCCTATTCTATTCAACCCGGTTTTACCAAGATGTATAGAGATTTGAGAGAGGTATTTTGGTGTAGAGGTACGAAGAAAGACATTACTAAATTTGTATCCAGTGGTCATAGTTGCCAACAAGTCAAAGCCAAACACCAAAGGTCTGGTGGCCTAACCCAAAACATAGAGATTCCTACCTGGAAGTCAGAGAAAATTAACATGGACTTTGTGGTTGGGTTGCCTAAGACTAGAAAGGATTTTGACTCTATTTGGGTTGTAGTTGATAGAAAGACAAAGTCAGCTCATTTACTACCAGTTAAGACTATATATGGTGCCGAAGATTATGCTATATTGTACATTCATGAGTTAGTGAGATTGCATGGGGTATCTTTGTCTATCATCTAGGATTGTGGTGCTCAATTCACTTCTTATTTTTGGAGGTCCTTCCAAAAAGGTCTCTATACCAAGGTAAAGATTAGCAGTCCCTTCCACCATTATACATATGGCCAAGCCGAAAGAACTATCCAAACACTTGAGGATATGCTTAGAGCTTGTACTTCAGAGTTTAGGGGTAGTTGAGATGATCATCTTCCATTGATTGAGTTTTCTTATAATAATAGTTATCATTCTAGCATCGGTATGGGTCCTTTTGAGGCCCTCTATGGTAGGCCTTGTAGATCACCAGTTGGGTGGCTCGAAGTGGGAGAGATGGCATTGTTGGGCCTGGTTCTAGTCATGGAAACTATGGAGAAGGTAAGGTTGATTAGGGAGAGATTGAAAAAATACCAAAGTCCTAAAAAGTCCATTATTGATGTGAGTAGAAGGGAGCTTGAATTTAAAGTTGGTGATTGGGTCTATTTGAAGGTTTCACCCATGAAGGGTATAGGTCGTTTCAGTAAAAAGGGAAAATTAAGTCCAAGATATGTGGTTCCTTAAGGGTGTTGAGGAAGATTGGAATGGTGGCCTATAAGTTGGAGTTTCCTAGCGAAATAGACTTGGTTCATCCGGTCTTTCATGTATCCATGTTGAGAAAATGTGTTGGTGCCCCGAATGCTATTGTTGCATTAGATATTGTCGGTGTTATTGAGCACAACTTGACATATGAAGAAGTTCCAATAGAGATCTTGGATAGACAAGTGAAGAAGTTGAGGAATAAGGATGTGGCTTCCGTTAAGGTCCTTTGGAGGAATCAACAAGTCAAAAGTATAATATGGGAGGCCGAGGAGAACATCCAAAAATGACATCCCTAACTTTTTCATTCTACTCAAGACTAAGGTACTAATTCTAAGTCTTCTATGTGATTTCATGTCTCATGTATCAGCCCTTTATGTCATTGCATGCATTCATGTTTATGTTGACAAGTTCATGGTGATTTTGACACTTATGTTGAAATTTTTGAAACGTTGTTTAAGTGCATTATTGCATTCTTGTTGGGGCTGATTTCTTCACAATTACTCTTCTTATGTATGTTTCTTTGAAATTCGAGGATGAATGTCCCAATAGGGAGATATTGAAATGACCCCTAAAAGTGTCCAAAATCATAATATCCATATATCTCAAAATCTGTGTGTAATATCAAAAATCTGATTTTATATTCTCGATCAAGGGCAAAAATTGAGTAGGAAATGGGTTTAACTCCAATTTAGAACAACCGTATCAAAATTTGAAAATTGCAAAATGCGATTTCAAGTGAGCAGCATGCGCCACTGTGTTATTTTGTTTCCGATTATTCATTTGAATCCAAGACTTTTGGGTCTTGGGTCTTGGGTCTAAGTCTTCGTATGTATGAAAATACATATATTTAGTTATATTTAACCTTCATATCATTCAATACATTCTCCAATACTCTCTAAAACACTTACACAAATATTTTACTAAAAGTTCATGTGCCAAAACTCATTCCGGATCTTAAGGATTTCACATAAGCGTCAAGTCTCCATTTTCAATCTTCATCAATGAATTCTTCAAAACTAAGGTATGTGCGTTTCAACTATTGGGTCATTTCACCCATGGTGCCCAAGCTTCTCTTTTACCTAAATTACATGTTTCTAAGTTGATTTTACTTATGGGTCTTCTATTATGAATTTGACTATGAACTATGTTGGGATTTTGTAAAAGTGTGACTGTTTAAGCATGTTTTGATCTATGGATCTTTGATCTATCTAGAGTTTTGATAAAGGGTTTTGATGTACTTTGCAAGGTGGTATTACCAAGTGTTGGTGGGTTGATTTACTTCAAGATTTCTTGCATGATTTCACTCTTTAATTGCATTGTTTTACATTAGCAGTAAACGCCCACCAAGTGTTCGATAAAATATTCGGTTAGGGTTCTTGAACTATTGATGATCCATTGTTGTGACTTGTATGATTTTATGATGATGAAATGAATGTAATATGTATTGATTTCATGAATAGTATCTATAGTGTTGCAAATTGACCACGCCTCGTTCGGGGGGTGGTAGGCCAAAACAACTATGTTAGGGGGTTTGTACCTCAGTTGTCTTGCTCGGGAGGTAGTAGGCTCGTATAACCATGTTGGGAGTTTTGTACCTCAATTGCCTTGCTCGGGTGGTAGTTGGCCCGTGCAACCTTGTAGGGAGGGTTGTGCCTCAACTACCTTGTTGGGAGGTAGTAGGCCCATACAATAATGTTGGGGGGGGGGGTTTGTACCTAATTCTTCTTGTTTGGGGGCTGGCAAGCCCGTGTAACCACATTGGGGGATTTTTACCCCAATCACCTCACCAAGGAGGTGGTAGACCTTGGTTCCTAATGATGGTCTCTTCCTACACATGAAAAATGTTCTATGTAGGCATGTTTTACTACAAGCATTATTCATGCATGTCATATTGTTATATGCTCATTTATTGCCTAAATACACGTTTCTATTATGTTGCCTATCTCTTGTTGAATTCCATCCTACATACTTAGTATATTCAAATGTACTAATGCCTACTCTATGCCTACATGATGTTACCATGTATGAATCAAAGCTCCACTTGATTATACTTCTCTTCCATGTGGCTAGTACGATTACTCTCAAAGCAAGTTGGTGAGTCCTCATTTTTGGGGATAATGTCTTTGATCTTATGCTATGTATAAAGACTCTCTTTCCTTTTCTTGTATGCTTTGACTATGAGGGTGAGCCTGGTTGCTTGTCTTGGCCCCCGCTAAGTTCTATGTTCATGGTGTTATTGGACAAGTTATGTAATGATGTTGTGAGATTTGACTCTTTAATGTTTATGATGTGAAAGATGTCCCTTAGCCCCGCATGACCCCTTTTTCTACCTATTGTTATTATTTTATTGCTTCCGCAACTAAGGATATCTAATGATATGCTAAGAGGCTTGATTAGTGTCACGTCTAGGCCCTAGTCTTGGGTCATGACAAACTAGATGTGTAGAAGAAAGTGCAAATGTTATATTTGATGAGGCTAGTCCAGTGGATGAGAAAGTTTTGCAATAACAGGTACAAATTCCAGAAGTAACCGACAGCAGAAAAAAGTTAGATGATGAGGATGATAGAGAGTAGGCCAGTAGATCAGGTCCCCTGACTTAAGGTAATGTGGAGAGAGAGGCACCTTCTGAGGCTGACCCTCAAAATGGAAATGGAGCATCTAGAATATCTCACCATGCTGGAGCTGGTCCCTTAGACACTACAAGCAATAATCCTGCTCCTGATGATCCAGGACATAACCGAAAGCACAAAAGCTCACATTCATTTGAAAACCTATTGACTCCTCTAGACTCATGGATATCTACCAGATCAAAACATAGGAACTAATGCGCCTCCTCTGCATATATGTCCTTGGTTGAACCAAAAAATGTCAAACAAGCATTATTGGATGAAGAATGGATATCTGCATGCAGGATAAACTTCTATAATTTGAGCAAAGCAAGGTGTGGCACCTGGTTCGCCCTCCTGAACATCGAACCATCATTGAAATAAAATGGGTGTTCAAGAATAAGTTGGATGAACAAGGGATGGTCATAAGAAATAAGGCTAGATTTGTAGTGCAAGGATACAATCAAGAGGAAGGAATTGACTATGATAAGACTTGTGCCCCTGTTGGCCACATTGAGGCCATTCAAATGCTCATAGCATTTGCTGCTCATATGGAGTTTAAGATATATCAGGTGGATGTTAAAAGTGTATTCCTCAATGGGTATCTGCAGGAGGAAGTCTATGTAATGCAACCACCTAGATTCGAAGACCATGAGCATCCAGACTATGTGTACAAACTAAAGAAAGCTCTATATGGACTAAAACAGCCACCAAGAGCCTAGTATGATCGACTTTCCAGCTTCATGTTAAATTGTGGTTGCTTGTGAGGAAAGATTGACTGTAAACTATTCTTGAGGAAACAGGGTGCCCATGTGTTATTTTTGGTAGGAACGTTTCATGGTTTGACATTGGAAGTGTGCTGATATATTGTGGGGGATCACTTATAGTACAGATTTTCAGCTTATTTTTTATACAAGTTTCTCCAACATGGCTGACCAAGGCTACACAATGGAAAGCATGCATAAGTTTTCTTTAGCACCTTCGGAGGAACACTGCCAAATATATCACCAACACCTACTTCAGTTAAAGAATTCATACCAATCCTTCAAATACTCTCCAACAATAAGCTGTTTGATTTTCTCAAAAGGAAGTATGCTTGTTCTCTATTATTTGGAGATAGATTAGTGCCATTGCATCACATTGGACATGTTAAAGTTGTTGCATATCATGCATTTATATTTGTAGTTTTACCGAAAAGTACGTATCATTCTTGTCCATTCTTAGAAGCTATGTGAACAACATTAGATGCACTGGTGTTGTTAGTGCATGTGGGACTACTGATTTTTTTCTTATATCCAAATGGATCAGCCAAGCATTGGCCTTTGCACCTGTAGAAGTTTCCATGACTACATATAGCTTATCACTGTCCTTTATGGTGGGATTTCTTTACTTGAACCGTAAAGAAAAGGTTCTTATTGAAGACAAGACTATTGTTATGAACCAAGTCCAGCCCAATATGGATATCAAGGTCATACAAGTAGTTATTCGGCTGACAAGAGTTATTGGGGAATGATGGAAATGGTTGAATAGTGAGTCTATTCCTCTTATCTCCCTTCTTACCCGAGCTTCTCATCCCCTTTCTATCTATCTCTGTCTTTTATGATCTTCTTTCTTTTTAGTTAACATTCTCAGATTCATTTTAAGAATCACTAGTTGTTGCTTGTTGTTTCCAATTCTCAATTGTATTTGGTGTTCGCAATGATTATAATACATATCCTTGTTGTGTGGTGACTTGAGTTGTTACTTATACCTTGAAAGACAGAGATGAAATTCTTACATTTTTATTTGAACAAACACTTGCAAGATCATAGAGCTAAGCTGAGAAGGAAAAGAGAGATGGAAAAATACTTACATCACACTCACCAGAGAGATATGGATGGAGCTGAGCATTTCAAATAAAAGGGCCAAAGAGAGAGATGGAGAGGAAGTGGAAATGAGTACCAAAATTCACAAACCATATCTGATCATTTTTTGATTGGGTATGGATTATAAGTATTACGTATTTTAGTTTTAATTAATTTTTGTTTGGGGCAGTAAGGACCCTTTTATATATTAAAATGCAACCAATAATCTTAGATCTGCTAAGGTTAATTTTTCTTTCCAATAATGACTCATCAGTAGATCCGATAGCAAAAGCTTTTGTTTCTTCCTTTCTAACCTCCTTCTCATCATTCGAGATATGTAAATCAGTTTCACAAGTTTTTACTTTTACAACCACTTTCTTGTGTGACGGTTTTTTTACTATCATCATTAATAGAATCTTTCTCTTTCTCCGTATCATTCATACAAGAACGTTCATCATCACTATTGTGAATTTTTTCAGTTGAAATTTTTAAATGATTCCATTCATTTACCTTTAAAAAGTGGAACATGATTACAAAATATATCATCATTCACTTTAAAGTTATCTTGATAGGTAGAATTGAAAAGAATTAATCAAGAAAAAATAATGGAGAGTAAGGAAAAAAAAGAAAATGAGATTAAGAAAATAATGTATAAATTCTTTGGACATAAATGTGATAACCAATGTTAGACATATCAATGATGAGACCTTGAACCAGATCGAAGACAAAATGGTGACAAAACTATAATTTTCCATTGTGAGTTGACAATTAAAACAAACATGGCTGCTATTAGGCCAAACAACACAGGAACGGGCTACCTATTAAGCTAGAATAGGCTACTATTGAAAAGAGTCTATAACAAGTCGTAAAATGAGAAAAGAGACAACCAAGATTACGAGTATACCTACATCGAACTTGTGAAGACAAAACAAACAGTGAAGGAACAAGACCATACATCCAATGCATTCAACCATTCGAAAATGAACACGAAAACATTCAAAGTTACCCACCACAAGGGTCCAAACTAAATCAACAACGACAACCTTAAACATAAAACTCACGATGGCATGATATAAAGGAAATAAAACCTTGAGCAAGAAATGAAATCTTGTTGTAAATCAACACGTACGTAGTGGTGAATTTCAGTGATCTAGACAGGAAAGAACTTTCAAATAAACCTCCCATAGTTGGAATGAGATTAAGCTAGACGAATCAGATCATTTCAATACAGCAAGCTAGAAATATGAACTGATCAAATATGGATTATAGGTTATCTTAAGACTTAGGTTTCAGATAACTAATTACGGGTTCAAACTAAGATCCGAGGTAGAGATGAAAACAAACGTTGCAACATGCAGTCACGTATTTGAAATAATTTTCTGCGCCAAACTTAAGTTTACATCAGGGACTTAGCTCTTAGAACGTAACCTGACAAAGACACAACCATTTTCGATACAATTAACAAGAAAATTATGAAATCAAATATAGCAGCAGTTAAACATACAACACAAATAAGAACGCTAAATCATGACCACTCTAGCTAAACATGTCTTATGATTCCAGTAATATTAACCAATATCAGACAAGTATGTAGCTATTTAATCACACAGAGAATTAACTAGATGAGGTAAAAGAGAATTAACTAGATGAGGTAAAAGGGAAGAAGGCATTATCTTTCTCGAAGCAGTGACTGAGACGGTGAGATTGATTTGAATTATCCAAGACTGACTTTGAACCAAAATTACAGACTCTAATTTTCAGATTTTGGGACTCAGAGAATTATATACTTCTTGAAGTAAAGGTGTTCTTTAGAATTTTTGTTTTTCAGGAAGAGGCGATCCCCCAAAAAATCCCTTTTTCCACGAGGAAAATGGGGATTTTATAGGCAAATCCCTTATCCTAAAGCTCCTAAACAGTTGTAAATCATCCCACTTCAGACAAAATTGGTTCAATCTTGTCTGCCCGATGCAAGGGCAAGGATGGATGAGGGGAGAGATGGGAACGCGTGGCCTATTCAAGGATGAGGAAGGGGGTATGGATTGCCGATTATGCTGCTGGTATCATGCTGCTGCTGGTGCTGGTTTGTTCTGTGATATCGTTTGTGTTGAAGAAGAAAAAGGTCTCCTGAGAGGAGAAAGGGAACTGGAAAGGGGCGCGTGCAGTTTGATATAATTGGTATGTATTGTATGTTTGGTTGATATGGCAGCACGACCCAAGCCTAGGGCCTAGACGTGACCGGCAAATGGGGAATCCAAAAGGATCCAAACAAGCCTCATAGCATATCATTACACATCCTTAGTTGTGGAAACAATTAAAAGACACTTAAAGAATAGAAATAAAGGCATAGGGCTAAGGGAGAACTTGTCATAATATAGAATCAAGAGGTAATAGAGTCAACTCATAGCATAAATACATAGCTTTGTCCAACAACACCTCTACTACATAGATAAGAGCGGGGGACAAGACAAACAATCGGACTCACCCTCATAGTCAACATAAGCAATAAAGAATAGCGCCTCAATACATAATAAGAGAAACATAGACCAACGTCCCCAGATTGGAGGAGTCACCAACTAACTTGAATGATACCGAACTAGCAACATGGAGGATGATAATGATCAACTTGGGCTTCGGTTCCTACAAGGTGATTTCATGTAGGCAAGAGTATGTGTTAGTGCATTTGAATGTACTAAGTATGTAGGATGCAATGCAACAAGAGATAGACATCACAGTCAAAATGCATAATAATAGGCAATAGACATAATATAACAACATGACATGTATGATCAATGCATAAGTAAAACATGCTTACAATTCATTCAACTCATATAGATCATAATACATAGGTGTGGGAAGAGACCTTAACTGACATAGAATAAGGCCAAGCAAGCTACAACTTGGAATCCCGATGATTACCCTCACCAATAAAGAGGTGGTCTACTTGCCAAGGTAAACCATACTTCAAACTTATGGGAACATGACCTATTTAATATGAAGTAACCTTCCTTATGGGAACCCGACCCAATTTCGAAAAGAATTTAAAACCCCACTTTAACTTACGGGAACACGACCCAATTTCGTATGAAGCAACTCTCCTTACGGGAACATGACCCAATTTTGGAAAGGATTTTAAGAGATAGTTCACTAGATGGATCCACTAGTATAACAAGGGCATAACATCATCATGTGATGGCACATAGTTCTGGGACTTAGGGACTCGCCTCTAGTCCATTCGGTGCTAAATCTAATCCCACAAAATATATAAGATAATCATAGCTTTAATAACTTGCAACAACATAGAGGACATGGCACACGTAGCTCATAACATCATTGACCTCAAATGGTGAGCCCAACTTCAATCATAAGAATAGATTATCATCAACCTTACCCTTGCATTAACATTAACATTAAGGTGCTCACAAGAGGTGAAATCATTAAGAAAGGGCTCAAACCCAGCTTTAGAGAATCATTAACTTTTTCATGAATTAGACACATCTTAATATCATCATGAAGTCTTTCAACTCATAAGACATGATTAGACCTCCAATTTCTTAAGAAATCATAACCGGACATTTTATCAAATACTTGGTGGGTGTGTAGTGCTAGTGTAAAATCATGCAATTCAAGAGTGAAAACATGCAAATAAATCTCATGTAAAACCATTAATTAGCACTTTGTAACACATTAAAGCAACATACATTAAGACCCTTCATCAAATCCAACTTAGATCCAAGATTTAGGGCTCAAAACATGCTCAACAACCATACTTTCATGAACTCAAATCACTATGCTGTAAATTTCTTAATATACAAAACTCACATGTAAAATCAACTTTAAATCATGCAATTTAAGTAGAAAAGAGGATTGGGCACCATGAGTGAAAGGACTCAATGGTTGAAACCCACATATCTTAGCTTTGGAGAAGCTCGTGATGAAGATTGAAAATGCATGTTTGAAGCTTGAAGGAAATCCTTAGCTCCGGAAGAGGTTTTGAGAGTTGAATTTGGGAGTAAAATATTTGGCAGAGTGTTTTGGTGAGTATTGGGGACTGTTTAAAATGATATAAGGGTTAAATAAGGCTAAGTATAGGTATTTTCTCGTGTGGGAAGGCTTAGGCCCAAGACGTAGAAGTCTTGGACTGAAAATTAAAAACTGGAAAGAAAATACACTAGGGTATGTAATCTCACAAACGCGGAGAAGCCACTGGAATGCATCACTTTGGATTTTGAAATTATGAATCGTTCGCTCTAAAATCGGGGTTAGACTTGTTTGCCCCTAATTTTGACCTCCTGAATATGAATATGAAGCTGAATTTTTGATATCACGCACAGATTTTGAGATATATGAAAATTAAAATTTCAAGCACTTTCGAGGCATATTTTTGGACATATTTTAGGATTATTTCAGATCGGGTAAATGGAGTGTTGGGCCGAATTAAATGGAATTTGGACTTGAAAATGGGTTAAGGGGTGGGAAATTAATAGAAAATTATTTCAAAAAGATTTTATTTTTGTCAATTACCTTAGTTTGATTATAAAAACTTTTTGAAATAATTTTTGAAAAATAGATAGACTGACTTCATTAGTTAATACTTAAATTAATTATTTCACTTTGTTAATTTCAAACAGCTCTTCAATTGATTTATATTAATTGAGTTTATGGATAAGTTAATCATTTAACTCAATTTAGCCACCCCTTAACCCATTTATATTAATTTCCCCACCCGTTAACCCATTCTTCAAGTTCGAATTCCATTTAATTCGTCCCAAAACTCCATTTACCTGACCCAACTCTTCAATATCATCTAAACATACAATACATACCAATTATATCAAGTTGTATGTTCCCCTTTCCCTGTTCCCTTTCTCCCCTCACGCGATCTTTTTCTTCTTCAACACAAACAATATTACAGCACAAACTAGCAGCAACACAGCACCCGCAGCACAAAGCACAACTCATACCCCCTCCCTCGTCCTCTAATAAGCCACACGTTCCCATCTTGCCCCCCGTCCATCCTTGCCCTTGAATTAGACGGACTAGATTGAACAAATTTTGTTTGAAGTGGAGTGATTTACATCTGTTTAGGAGATTTAGGATACGGGATTTGCCTATAAAATCCCCATTTTACGCATGAAAAAGGAAATTTTTGGGGGGTATCAACTCTTCCTGAAGAACAGAAATTCTGAAGAACACCTTTACTTTAAGAAATACATAATTCTCTAAGTCCTAAAATCCAAAAATTAGAGTCTGTAATTTTGATTCCAAAGTCAGTCTTGGATAATTCAAATCAAGCTCGTCGTCCCAGTCGCTGCTTCAAGAAAGGTAATGCCTTCTTCCCTTTTACCTTGTCTAGTTAATTCTTGGTGTGATGAAATTGCTACATACTTGTCTGATATTGGTTAATCTTGTTGAAATCATATAGAATATTTCTCTTTCTCGTGATTATTCATACAAGAAGGTCCATCATCACCATTGTGAATTTTTTCAGTGATCCCATTCATTACCTTTGAAAAGTGGAACAAGATCACAAAATATATCATCGTAAAAGATCTTCACTTTAAAGTTATCTTGATAGGTAAAATGGAAAGAACTAATCAAGAAAAAGTAATGGAGAGTAAGAAAAAAACAAAAATGAGATTAAGAAAAAAATTTACTATCTGCTATAATATGAGGATTTGGGATGATTGTTTATAAGGTTGTTTAACTAGCGATAAGAGTGACAAAAGCTAGAGAAATTTTTTTGATACAATTAATAAACGGTTGGGAAGAGAAAAATGAGAGGAAAAAGAAAAAAGAAAAAATTGTTTTAAGGATATGGGAGGATTTGTATGATAAACTGTTTAAATTGAGATAAAATTGATATAAAACACTTTCAATATAATATAAAAGTGTGAGTATTATTTTGACAGAGTATTCGAATAAATATTTGTTTTTGAGATGAATCGGGCTCGGATAAAGTAAGATTGGTTAAAAACCAAAAAGAAAATGATCAATTTTATGGATTTAAAGATTTATGCATAATAGGGGCACGAACGAAAAACTTATTAACAGTAGTGGTATTAATTATTTTTTAACGATAAAGGAAATATTAACTAATAAAGGAGGATGGTAGATGGAAACTTACATGGTCTGTGATGATCATGGTCTAAGAAAATTAGGGTTTTCCTTATTTGTAACAAAAGTCAATTTTTAAGATGTGAATAAAAGAGATCATGGTCAGAAATCTTGAGTTCGAACAAAAAAAAGAGTTTTGCAATAGCTGAAGACATGAAGGCTCATAGTAGCATAATGAAGATAATTAGAAATTCAAAAGTGGAGGAAGAGGAAACGCCTATTTTGTTCCCACATCTGAAAAGATGGAGAGATTAGAGAGAAAAGGGGAAAGCTTTTTTAAGAAACTTAGAGTTTCCCTTGTTTGTATCAAAGGTTGGTTTTCAAGTTGTGAGAACTGCCTTTTCACTTTCACAAAACGGGCTTGGATGTATTGGGACATTTTGAGCCCAACATTCGAAAATATTTTTAAGTAATAAAATGGATCACTGACCCAAAAATTTCCTTTAAAAAACTAATAAATGAAATTTGGAGGTACTTTGGCCCTTAGTAAAATGAATATAATTTTTTTTTTATTTGCACCGCATATCCTAGTCTCTTAGAGCCCCGACTAATCTCGGGGGTGCATAAACCCTCGGCAAGGTGTTTTCCGTAAATGCACCACGGTTAATTAAGATTTTACCCAGTCTGGTGGCCCTCGGAAATTGTTTGCACCCAGTGAGTTTTGATCTTGGGACCTTAAAAGGGAGCAATCCCCAAGGCTCAAGTCTATTACCACCAGGCCAACCCCTGAGGGTTAAATCTATATAAAATTCATCACTATAAAGCTAGTTTGATAGATAAAATAGCAAGATTTTTCCTTTCAAGGTCTCATGTTCAAAATCCACTAGGTGCAAACAATTTCTGAGGGTCATTGGACTGGGTAAATCCTGAATTAACCTTGGTGCGCTTGCAGAAACTCCTTGCCAAGAGTCTGCCCCGGCTATTAGTCAGGACTGAAAGAGACTCAGACACCTGGTGCAAATAAAAAAATAAAATAGCAAGACATAAAGAAGAAAGTATAAACAGGAGTAAGGAGAAAAGAAAAAACAAAAGAATGAAAAAATTAATCTTTTATATAATTTTGAGGATTTGGGATGATGATTATTTAGTAGGTAGTTTAAATAACGATAAGAGTAACAAAACTTATACAAAAGTTTTTGTTCATGTATCAAATTGGATATGAATAAATATATGTGGCCTTAACTAAATACATTCCTTTGAATTGAAATTGTTGATGTCGTAGAAATAATATAACTAATGAAAAACCTAGAAGTATTACTACATACTTCAAGACATAAAAGTCAATTATTATGAATACTATCTCACTATTATATGATTCTCAAGACTAGGCGTACACGTGCAAGACACACACAATGAGTGTACTAACTAATGAAAAACCAAAAAGTATTACCGGATTAAACCCTTTCTCAATCAATATCTTTTTTAGGTATGTTGCACTTTTACCTACGTAATTCCCTTCCTGATATTTAATTGGGACATTCGACTATTACTTCGATCCAACGAAAAACTATTAGGTAATCAGTCGCCTTACTAGATGCTAGGAGAGGTTGGGGTGGCAGACAGGGGTGGATCTATCTTGTTTCAAGGGGTGTCACGTGACACGACTTCATCGAATTTCTTTTACCAAATATACACACTTTATATATAAAAAATAAAAGATAAAAGATAAATAGATGAAAAGGGACATGCCTTGTACCAAATTGTTCGCTACTTGTGCAGTTAAGGTGTCTATTTGCCACCTGGATGTCCTGAGTTCGACTTTCTGGGTGGTTTTAACTTTTTTATCTCTTCAATTTTAGTTTTAGGTTCAAAAATTATAGGCCTCCCTAATACGCCATTAAAAACCAATAACCAACTCTAATTTATTCAAAATCAATCTACTCCCTTTCATTTTAGACTAGTTATGAAAATTTTGGATAATGCACGCTTATTATTTATTCATAAATTTATTATTTTAGTAATATAATTAAATCATACTCATCTTAAATCATCTCATCAAGTGTAATATAAATATTATTAATGTTGATAATTTTTAAGTGGTAATGATTAAATAATTTTTAAATTTTACTCTAAATAAATTATAATATATATTTTTATGATAGAAAATCATCTTTTTTTTATGCAAATCTAATGTGAAAAGGTCCATTGAGATGTTCTTAATTAAAGTATTTTTCGTCACTGATCATGCATTTTTAATCAAAGTTATAAAACATACACAAATATTACTAACACTTAAAATAGCAATTCTATAATTGAAGGATATAAATTGAAAACGAAATGTTATAATTAACGCGAGTCACATAATTTTTTAAAAAAATTATACACCAATTAAATTAAAGTATAACAAAAGAAATAACTTTTAAATTTTTTTCAAAAATGCCCCTGCTAAAGCAGACACATCGATAGAGATGTGTCTGCTTCATCCGATCCCAACTCCCTCTTATATAATACGAGAAAATAAAATTGAAATAAAACTCAAAATCTTTGAGTCCATTATTAATTAGAATTATAGTTAGATAAAAATAAAAATATTGTTGACTCCTTATATTTATATACTTTTGACTTGTGAGTTTCTTAAAAAAAAATAGTTTTTGTTCATCAATCATCATTATTCGGCATGTCGAATCTGCATATATGTTAGTATTTTCATTTTATTCTACTTTTTGTTATGTGTTTGAGGTTTTTATTTTTATTTGTTCATAATAATAATTTTATTCTTTTCTATTTGCTTGTTACGATAAAATAATTTAGGATTTATTAAATTGATGTTTAAGTCTTTAATATATTTTATTAATTTTTTTGTTTTGCATATTACCATTTACTATGGACTATTAATTTAAATTTTTAAAATATTATCTAATATGCAAAGTAGACAATTATTTATCTTTCTAATTTATTATTTTATTTAAATTTTATTTA
>JAOTQJ010162122.1:0-70533 GCA_025642045.1 Solanum sejunctum | reverse complement strand
GGTAATTGAAAGATAAAGTAAAGTATATTGCTTGTTTATGGGTGATAACCCGAGGGGTGGATGAATCACCTAGCTAGAGTCAATCCTATCATGGGGAGTAGCCCAATGGGTGAAAGAAAAAGCCTAGACAGGACTAATCCCGATATAGATTTACCGCTGATCAGTTGGTCATTTGTATTACAGATTGTGCACAAATTATACAGCAAAGGTAAACTAATAAAAAGAACATAAAGTGCGTGATCCCATAGTATAACTAAAGGTGGTCTTTTATCCTACACTTGTGCATAGTTTTGTTTGAGTTGTTACTTCATATATAGTATTTCTTGCCCTACATATTTGTACATTATCTCATATTGATGTCCCTTATGGGGAATGTGCATTTCATGCTGCAGGTACAGGTGCTAGTAGATCTCACCAGTAGAAGTACTGGACAGTTATTGTTACCAATCTCCAGGTTGCTTCAAAGCTTTGTGTGTCCAGAACTTATACTTTTATGTTGTGTAGTTAGCCAAGGCTCCTGACCCTTATTAGATACTTTTCCTTATCTAGAGGCTTTGTATAGTATATAAATTAAAGTGTGGTCATGTCTCGTACTTTAGACACCATGGCCCCAATGGCCTAGCCATATGCATTTCCTTTTGGCTTGTTATCATTGTTTATTTTCTCAAACGCATGTTAAATGTAGAAATTCCTTATAATATGTATAGAAAGTACATAGATACAGATTGGTTATCCCGAGCCTTATTGGCAATGGATGTTAGTCCGCCTTAGTGGGACTTTGGGCATGACAGGCTAACTGTTCCTATGCTCCAAGACATAGATGATGTACCCAATGGTCTGTAGTCTCTAGTGGACACATTTGAGTGTATAAGGTCTGGGTGATTCTCCTCGTGGTTTGTAGTCTCTAATAGCCAAATCTGAGTGTTTGAGTCTAAGGTGCTAATTCAAAAGAGGTTCGACCACCTGGTAATATTTTGGGTCTGGGACACCATTAGCTACATTTTTTGACTAGGCCTCGGTGACTGACATTTTGGGTTTTGAAACCTATCAGTTATGTTGCTTTGGGTTGAGGACCTTGATATGAGATGGTTGGTACAAGGATCCCATTGATATAAGATGCCTTTGGTCGAGGAATCAATTGATTACTTGTAGATCTACACATCTATTCACACCCTTATTGTGCATGAGCATCCCATCTGGTCTTCTAGGGGCTTAGAGGGCATTCAGGCTTAGATTTTAGTGTCTTATACCCATGTAAAGCTTGACCCTGGACCATATTATACTTAGAGTTGGGGTTCTTTGGTGATTCTCACAGTGAGATTATTGACGGTGTACCTTTCGAGTTTATGGGGGCTCGAGTGACGTACATGCATAGCTATTAGGGCCTTACGCCCATGTATAACACTATGATTCAGTTTTGGTGATAGTTATGGTGGGGGCCTAATCTATCGTTGTTTGTCGATATGATTGCACTTCACCTTGGTTGACTCAATTGGGGTTGTACGAATTTTCTAGCCATGCTTATTCCTTGATCTGGTTTTATTTTATTGGGTTTGCTACAGTTATCTGTACGTGAGCTTCTAATACAAACATTATTCTACTCAGTCATCCAATGATGCCTATTGGGTGCCTTTTTAGGGTACTCACCCCAACTTTTTACATCTTTCCATTATGCAGGTCTAGGTTCTTGTGGTCGGCGTTAAGTTTTGGGGGATTCGGGAGGGCTCAAGAAACTTTCAGTGACCACCAGTAGCTCTAGCTACTTCTCACTCTCCTTCTATTTTGATGGCCCTCTTTTTTATCCAGACATTAGCCTTGTACTTTAGTGGCTTGTAATTTTAGTATCTCTCCTGGTTTTGTATATTATTATTATAATTATTTTTCTATATATATTGGTATGGACTTGTGCCTATAGTAGCTCTGTACCATTATTTTCTATGTTCTAGGTAGCTTGTCATTTTATTGTTATATTTGTTATATTATGACTAGAGATGTAGGACAGGTACCCCAGGGTTGGATACTTGGCTTTCCTGTAGGTGGGATCTAATAAGCACTGTCATAATCGAGATCGAGATGTGATAAGTTGGTAACAAAGCTTAAAGTTCACTGGTCGTAGTCGTATAGAGCTACTATTTAGTAGAGTCTTGTGGATGGGCGTAGAGATATCCATGGCTTATCACCAGAAGCCTACAGGATTTTTAGGAAATTTCTTATGTAGTTGATTCTTGTTATGCGATATCGAATGGTCTTTCAATTTCTGAGAATCTAACTTCGTCTTATTTTTCAATTATGACACGTGAAGGACAGCATCGGGGTTGAGCTAGGGTTGCACCACTAGTCCTCGATAGGGAGAAGCTGCTAAAGCCCATAAAATAGGGACTAGATGCCCTAGCTCTGCCGCAGCAAGTGGCACCAGCTCCCCAGCTACCTTTGCAGTTACACCGGAGGTGCAGGTGGCCATTGGACAGTTCCTAGCAACATTAGGAGCCCTACAATAAGGATTGAGGCCTCAGTTGAGGATGGTAACACATACACTGGTAACTTTAGCGTGACCATTTTTTGATATCCTTGTCTGTGCTCATTCTCTGGAGAAAAATTATCACAAGGCCCAAGGGCGGAAGCAACAAGCAAGCTAAACATGAGGGAGAGTTTAGTGGCTCATGATCAAAGTTTTGTGTGTCAAGTGACAGGCCTCCAAGGAGAGGCCAATAGGGTCAAACCAGTCGACTATACAAGGCATCATCATAAGCTTTCGAGTCTGGCCATCAGGGTTAGGTTAATTCCAATAAGGGTGGTTCCTCTTACCATGCCTGGCGTAGACAAAGAGAGTGACTCTACTTTTTTAGGTCTAGTTGGGTCATGTTTTTCTTGTAATCACACTTCTAGGGTATCTAGATCTGGGTAGTATGATCGTGACCATTGATACAAGACTACTTTGGGTTATTTGGGTGTGGAGCACCAGACTATTGGCTTAGAGACTGGCCAAAGCATAGAGTAGTGCTTACCCCCTATAGCGCAGCAGGTTGGCTCTTTTACCAAGTGGAAGAGGTAGGGGTCAGGATCGATATTGCATGGATGACTATAATAAAGAGTATGGGGACCAGTAGATCTTTCAGCAGGTTTCTAGAGGACCCATCAGGGGTGATAAAGCTAAAGTGGAGGTGATGTTCGAGGGAGAGGCTGTTAAGGATACTTTTATGCTACTTCGGCACGAGCAGAGGCTAAGGCTTCTTATGAGGCCATTGTAGGCATGAATATTATGTGTCAGCAGTGAACTTCAACATTATTTGATCCAAGTTCGATGCTCTTCTATGTGTCAGTATACTATACTTCCCATTTGGGTGTTACTCCCGAGCCTCTCTTCTCTGAGTTTAAGTATCGACCCTAGTGGGAGATTCACTTATGGTAAATTAGGTATGCAAAGGTTGTATGGTTAATCTTGAAGGTTTTGATACCTGCTCTGATTTGATACAACTTGATATGCTAGATTTTAACATCATTTTAGGTATGGATTGGTTGTCCCCACATCATGATGTATTAGATTACTCTGCCAAGACTATCACCTTAACGATCTCGAGGATGTCACACGTGATTTTTCAGGGTTTGATGAGTTGGGTACAGATGGGTATTATATCATATATTCAAGCTCAAAGATTGATATTTGTAGGGTTTTTGGCTTGTTATTTGTGTGATATGATAGTTGAGTCTCCTATTATGGAGTATGCAGAGAAGAAACAAATTCTAGGAGTAGTGCCTATTGTTTATGAGTTTTCTAATTTAGAACCCTACAGATTTGCTTGGGTTGTCACCTAAGCGTGGGTTTGTTTAGTGATAGACATTGAGCCGGGAACTAAACCATCTCTATTCCCCTATACCAGGATGGCTCCTATAGAGCTTAAGGAGCTCAATACTTAGGTTAATAGTTTGTTAGATCTGGGGTTTATATGGCTGAGTGTTTCTCTTTGGGAGCCCCCATCTTTTTCGTGAAAAAAACAATGAGACTCACTGGATGTGTATTAATTATCAGCACCTGAACAAGGTAACATTAAAGAATGATTACCCTTTGTTGCATCTTCATGATTTGTTTGACCATTTGCAGGGGCAGTAGTGTTTTCTAAGATTGATTTAAGATCGGAGTACTACAAGTTGAGGATCCGGACAGAGGATATTCAGAAGATTGCCTTTCAAACCTATTATGGGCATTACAAGTTCCTATTCTGAATAATTCCCCTACCATATTTAAGCACTCAGATATTTTATCCATACATGGACTCTTTTCTTGTCATCTTCGTTGATGATATTCTAGTATATCACCGAGTGGAAAGCTCCATGCCCAGCACCTCTAGATTTTGCTACGGATACTTAAGGACCATAGGTTTTATGAAAAATTCTCTAAGTGTGAGTTCTAGCTTGAGTCTATGAATTTCTTAGGGTATGTGGTGTCTAGCAAGGAATCAAGGTGGATCCAACTAAGGTTGAGGCTATTCGTGGCTGGCCTAGGCCTACTTTTATATATGAAAATTAAGAGCTTTATTAGGTTAGTAGGGAGTTACAAATGGTTTGTTGAGGGTTTCTACACAAATGCCACTTTATTGGCTCATTTGACTCGCCACAGTTGTTGTTTGTATGGTCCAATGAGTGTAGGGCTAGCTTTTTGAGGCTGAAAGAGTAGCCGACTACTACTCCTGTTTGGACTCTCCCTATTGAGGGAGAGAGCTTTGTGATATATTGTGATGGCTCCTATATAAAATTGGCCTGTGTATTGATACAACGAGGTTGAGTTATTACTTATGTTTCTTGCTAGCTACAAGATCACGACCATAACTACCCTATGCATGACTTAGAACTGGCAATGACAGTATTTTCACTTAAGATGTTGAGGCATTATCTGTATGGCATGCATTGATATATTTGTACAGACCACCAAAACTTGCAGGGTATTATAAATCCAATGGGACTTAAATTCTCGCTAGAGATGGTAGATTGACTTTTTGGCTGGCTATGATATTTTCATTTTATACCATTAGAGCTAGGGAAACGTGGTAGCGGGTGGATTGAGTTGGAAAGTAGTAAGCATGGGTAGCCAGCACACCCAACAGTAGAAAAGAAACCCCTGGCCTTGGATATCTAGTCCTTGGCTAATAGTTTAGTCCATTTGGATGTTATCGTTTCTAGTCGAGTGTTGGCCTTTATTGGGGCCCAATCTTCATTGGTTGATCAGATTTGGGCCTGAAAGTTTGAGGATGAGTTATTCTTTCATCTTTGAGATAGAGTATTATAGGGTGGTGGTGGTCAAGCTACAGTTGATTCAAATGGGGTCCTCAAATTTCATGGCCAGTTATGCATTTCTAGAGTGGGGGATTTGATAAAGTTGATTCTACATGAGGCACAAGATTATCGATATTCTATTCATCTAGTGACAATGAAGATCTAATGAGATTTGAGGCAACATTACTGGTGGGATAATATGAACAGGGATACTTCCAATTATGTGTCACGTTGCATCAGTTGCCTATAGGTAAAGAATGAGCACTAGCGACCTAGTAGGACACTTTAACGGTTACCCATTCTCGAGTGAAAGTAGGAACGTGTGACTATGGACATCGTTGTAAGGATTTCTCATACTTCTAGGGGTTATGATAGCATTTGGTTGATAGTTGGTTGTTGACTAAGTCTTCAGACTTCTGAAACGACCCCAAAAAGTGCCCAAAAATATGCCTTGAAAGTGTCCGAAATCATAATTTCCATATATCTCAAAATTCATGCGCGATATCAAAAATTTGACTTCAAATTCTTGTCTAGGGGGTCAAATTGAGTGGGGATGGGTCTAACCTTGATTTAAAAGCAGCCATAGAAAAATTTGAAAATCCCGAAAATATGATTTTCAGAGATAATCCGCGCCTCTGCGCCAAGACCATGCTTCCATGTATTTTTGTGGTCAGTTTTCTATCTCAGTCTAAGACTTTTGGGTATTAGGCCTAAGTAACACCATGCATGAAAATGCATATGCTTAGCCTTGTTTCACCCTCCTATCATTCAAGACATTGCTAAATACACTCTCAAACACTTAAAAAATATTTCACATCCTAAATCAAGTCTCAAACTCATTTGGATTATAAGGCTTTCGATCAAACTTCAAGTCTCCATCTCCAATCTTCATCAAGTTCATCTTCAAAGCTAAGGTATATGGATTTCCTTAATGGGCTCCTTTCACCCATGATAGCCAAGCTCATTTTTACTCAAAAGTGCATGATTTAAAGTTGATTTATTCATTGGTCTTATCTATTATGAATTTGACTGCACACTATGTGGGTTTTATGAAATTCTGACTGTTTTAGAATGTTGTGGGTCATGAAACCAAGATCTATTGAGAGACTTGATGAACGGTTTTGATGTATACTGCTTGAGGGTGTTACCAAGTATTTGTTGATGGTTTTACATTGAATTTTCTAGCATGATTTCACTACTGATTTGCATGGTTTTGCACTAGCACTACACCCCCCAAGTGTTTGATAAAATGTTCGAATTATGATTTCTTGAGGAATTGAAGGACCAATGCATCTCTTATAAGTTAAATGACTATTTAATGATAAAATGATGATGAAAGGGATATATGTATATGATGATGACGATGAAAGGAATGTATGTATATGATGATGAAAGGAGTGTATATATATGATATTATACCTATTATGTTGGGGATAACCAAGCCTCACTAAGGAGGTTGTAGGCCCGAATAACCTTGTTGAGGGGTTTGTACTTTGGTCGCCTTGCTCGGGAGGTAGAAGGCCTGTGCAACTATATTGGGGGTTTGTACCCATCAACTATGTTGGAGATTTATACCCATCAACCTTGTTGCAGGGTTTGTACTCCATCAACCTCATAAAAGGGTTTGAACCCCATGCGCCTCTCCAAGGAGGTAGTAGGCCTTAGATTGCACTAAGAATGGTCACTCCTTACACTAGTTTTATGATCTATATAAGCATGATTTTACTTCAACCATCATTCATACATGCCATATTGCTATAAGATTATTCATTGCCTATGTTATGCATTTGTTAATGGTGCTTATCACTTGTTGCATGGCATACTATATACTTAGTACATTCAAACATACTAACGCATACTCTATGCCGACATGATGTCACCATATAGGAACCATAGCACCGCTTGATCATCCTTTTCCTCTACATGGCTAGAACGTTTGTCTCTCAAGCTTGTTGGTGAGTACTTTATTTCGGGGATGTTGCTTATGATCTCTTGCTATGTACTATGACTATCTTCTTTTTATTTTATATATTAATTATGGGGGTGAACCTAGTTTCTTATCGTGGTCCCCACTCTTATCTATGCAATAGAGATATTGTTGGACATGTTTTATATCTATACTATGAGGATTGACTCTCTTGTTCTTGATGTCTATGATATAAAAGTGTTTCCCTTAGTCCCATCTATCCCGATTTACTAGTTCTTGTTGTATTATATTACTTTCGTGACCAAAGATGTGTAATGATATGTTAAGAGGCTTGCATAGGGTCCCTTCGGGTTCCCCATGCGCCATGTCACGTCTAGGACCTAGGCTTGGGTCGTGATAAACTTAGTATCAGAGCACTAGGTTGTTAGATCCTCGGAGTCTAACATACTGCATTGATTAGAGTCTTATTCATGGTTGTGTTGTGCACCATTACTATAAATAGGAGGCTATGAGACGTTTTAGAAAATATTATCCTTCTTCATGTTCTAAGTTGTGCTATAAATTTGAAGTAAGTTTTCCCCCTAACGATTGTTCATTGTTATGCTAGATCATGCCTAACACAAGAGAAAGATGAGCCTGCATACCTAAGGAGTAACCAGCAAATGGAGAGCTTAGGGATGCTCTCACCTTGCTTGCACAAGTTGTGGCTAATCAAGACAATCAAGGGGCCCAAGCCCCTCATGCTCCTACATCGGCCTCTTGGGTGAGAGACTTCATGAGAATGAATTCCCCAGAATTCCATGGCTCAAAGGTGAGTGAGAACCCTCAAGAATTTATTAATGACGTCTATAAGATTTTGTCTATCATAGGTGTGAGATTGGACGATAAGGTAGAGCTGGCGGCCTACCAACTCAAAAAGGTAGCACAAATATGGTATAACCAATGGAAGAAAGTGAAGGGAGTAAACTATGTAGTGCTTTGGGAAGAGCTCATGGTGGCTTTCCTTAATTGGTTCTTCCTTCTTGAACTTGGAGAAGCTAAATTAGTGGAATTTATGCATTTAAGAGAAGGGACTATGAGCATGAGGGAGTATGTCCTCAAGTTTACTCAACTCTCTAAGTATGCTCCCCACTTGGTGGCCTACCCAAGGTCTATGATGAACAAATTTCTGATGGGTCTTTATGACTTAGTGAGTGAGGAATGCTGGTTTGCTATATTGATTAGTGACGTGGACTTGTCCCATTTGATGACCTATGCTAAGCAAATGGAGGAGAGAAGTTGAGGAAGAGGAGGAATCATGAGGCTAAGAGGGTGCGTTTTGATGGTAAGTTCCAAAAGGATAGTCGGTTCCTTCAAGGCCAAGGGTCTTCTCATGCATCTAATAAGAGGGTTGCCAATGATTTTTCGAGGGCCTGTGGTAGGGTGTATGTCAAAAATATAGTATGGGTCATAGTGGCCAGTGTTTGATACGTGTTATGGTTGTGGGTAAGTTAGGCATAAGGTGATAGTTTGCCCCCGAAATCGCAACAAGGGCAAGAAAGTTCGTCTATAAGGTGCTAATGTGGTCCCATTGGGGAGAGGTGGTCGACAAGATAGTACTCATAGGCACAACTGGTTTTATGATTTGCATTGGAAGCAAGGGGTTGATGAGGTGTCCGATGTCTACCATTATGTGGAAAGTCTATGATTCTGATTTATATGCTTTACTTGATCCGGGTGCTAATCTTTGTTTTGTTGCCAAAAAGTTCCATTTTGAGCCCAAATTGTTGCATGAGTCATATGAGGTATCTACTCTTATAGGTGCATCTACTGTTGATAGAAAGGTCTATAGAAATTGTCCCATTTGCATATTACATAAAATGTTACCTTGTGATCTTGGACATGGTTGATTTTGATGTCATTCTTATTATGGATTTGTTGTATGCATACTATGGTTTTATTGATTATAGAAACAGTAGGGTCAAATTCTAATCCCCAAATGAACCCATCCTTGAGTGGGAAAGTCATGATGTAGTGGTCAAGGGTAGATTCATCTCTTGCATTAAAGCCTGTAAGTTGATCTCTAAGGGGTGTCTTTACCATATTGTGAGGGTTAAATATGTGGAGTCTAAAATCCTTTCCATGGAGTCGATTTTTGTTGTAAATGAGTTTCTTGATGTCTTTCCAAAATGACTTTCCCAATGTTCTTCACGAAAGGCAAATAGATTTTGGTATAGACCTCCTCCCCGATACTAAACCCATTTCTATTCCGCCTTACCGTATGGCCCCGATAAAGTTGAAAGAGTCAAAGGAGCAATTGAAGGACTTGTTGGGGAAGGGTTTCAGTAGGCCTAGCCAATCACCTTAAGGTGCACCAGTGTTGTTTGTGAAGAAGAAAGATGGGTCTCTTAAACTGTGCATTGACTACCGGCAACTTAATAGAGTCACCAAGAAGAATAGGTATCCTCTTCCAAGGATTGATGATTAATTCGAACAATTTGAAGGGGCTAGCCACTTCTCTAAGATTGATCTTCGGTCTGGGTACCATCAACTTAAGGTGAAGGAGTGTGATATTCCTAAGACGGCTTTACAGACTAGATATGGGCATTTTGAGTTTCTTATGATTTCATTTGGGTTAACCAATGCATCGACCATCCTCATGGATCTGATGAATAGGGTATTTAAACCTTACATTGATTCATTTGTTGTGGTATTCATTGATGATATTTTGATCTATTCTCGTAGTGAGGAGGAGCATAGGGCTCATTTGAGGTATATGTTGCAAAGATTAAGGGAAGAGAAGCTATACGCTAAGTATGAGGTTGCATTCCTAGGATATATGGTGTAGGGGAATGTGTTAAGGTGGATCCTAAGAAGACAAATATGATTAGGAATTGGCCTAGACCATTGACCCCGTCGAATATCGGGAGCTTCTTGGGCTTAGAGGGTTACTATGAGAGGTTTGTTAATGGGTTCTCTTCTATTGCTTCCCCTATTACAAAGTTGACTCAAAAGAAAGACAAATGTTTATGATCCAATGAATGTGAAAGGAGTTTCTAAACATTGAAAGATAAGCTTATGTCTGCTCCTATATTGTCACTACCAGAAGGATTAGAGGTATTCATTATGTATTGTGGTGCCTCCTGTGTTGGTTTAGGTTGTATGTTGATGTAAAATGGTAAGGTCATAGCCTATGCTTCTAGACACTACATAAAAAGAAATACCCTACCTATGATCTTGAGTTAGCCGCCATTTTGTTTGCATTAAAGATTTTGTGTCATTGCTTATATGGGGTGCATGTTGATGTGTTCACCGATCAAAAGAGCCTCCAATATGTCTTCACTCAAAAGAATCTCAACTTGAGGCAAAGAAGGTGGCTAGAACTTCTTAAGGACTATGATATGAGTGTGCATTGTAATCCAGATAAGGTTAATGTTGTGGTGGATGCCTTGAGTAGGGTGTCTACGGGTAGCCTAGCTTATGTTGATGGTGGTCATAAAAAGGTGTCTAGGGAGGTGCATCGATTGGCTATACTGGGGATCAGGTTGGAAGAGATGGATAATAGTGATGTTATTGTGGTGATGGTTCTAAGTCTTCTTTGGTTGATGAGATAATAGCAAAGCAAGACCTTGATCTTTCATTGATAGAGTTGAAGGCCTTGGTGCAAGAGACAAAGATGGAGGTTTTCTCCCAAAGGGGAGATGGTGCCCTTAGGTACCAATGTTGGTTGTGTGTTCCTTGTGTTAATGGTTTGAAGGAGAAAATCCTTGATGAGGCCCATAATTCTTCTTATTCTATCCACCCCAGTTCCACCAAAATGTATAGAGATTTGAGGGATGTGTATTTGTGGGGAGGCATGAAGAGGGATATTACCAAATCTGTATTTGGTTGCCATAGTTTCCAACAAGTCAAAGATGAACATCAAAGGCCAGATGGCCTAAACCAAGACTTGGAGTTTCCTACTTGGAAGTGGGAGGTGATTAAGATAGATTTTGTGGTTAGGTTGCCCAAGACTAGAAAGAGTTTTGATTCCATTTGGGTTGTGGTTGATAGGATGACAAAATTGGCTCACTTTGTACTGGTTAAGACCACATATGGGCTAAAGCTTCTGCCTAATTATACATTTATAACTTGGTAAGGTTGCATGGGGTTCCCTCGTCCATCATTTCAGATCGTGGCGCACAATTTGCTTCCCACTTTTTGAGGTCCTTTCGAAGGGGTCTTGGTACAAGAGTTAAGCTTAGTACTGTCTTTCACCCTTGAACGGATGGCCAAGTTAAATATATTATCCAAACACTTGAGGACATGCTTAGGGCTTGTGTGTTGGAACTCAAGGGTAGTTGGGATGATCATCTTCCATTGATTGAGTTTGCATATAACAATTGCTATCATTCTAGCATCAGAATGGCTCCTTTGGAGGCTCTCTATGTTAGGCATTGTAGCTCACTAGTTGGGTGGCTTGAGGTTGGAGAGGTGGCTTTATTGGGGCTAGATCTGGTTATAGAGGCTCTTGAGAAGGTTAAGATGATTATAGAGAGGTTGAAGACGGCCCAAAGTCACCAAAAGCCCTATGTCGACGTGATGAGAAGGGATATTGAATTAAAGGTTGGTGATTGAGTCTACTTGAAGGTATCAACCATGAAGGGTGTGGTCCATTTTGGCAAGAAGGGTAAGTTAAGCCCTAGATATGTGAGTCCTTATAGCGTGATGATAAGGATTGGTAAGGTGGCCTACGAATTGAATTTGCCTAGTGAAATGGAGTTCGTTCATCCGGTCTTTCATGTGGCTATGTTGAGGAAGTGTGTGGTGACCCTATTGCTATTGTATCTCCTGATGTGATAGGTGTTGTTGAAGATAATTTGACCTATGAAGAGGTTCTGGTTCAGATTTTGGATAGACAAGTGACACTACAATAAAAAAAACTTTTAACAACCGTTTCTTAACGAAGGAAAATGAATCCAGTCATTATAAATACACTTATAGCGACTAAATTTTCTTCGGCCATTATAAATATACTTATATTGACCAAATTATTTTCAGATTGTTATAAATATATTAATAGCGACCAAATTTTTTTCTCTCATTATAAATATAATTATAGCGATCAAATTTTTTTCTGGTCGTTATAAATATACTTACAGCGACCAAATTTTTTTCAGTTGTTACAAAAACATTTATAATGACCAAATCTTTTTTCAATCATTAAAGATAAATTTTACTCCAAAGTTAACGAGGGGACAAATTTGATTGTTAAAAAGCATAACATCCCATTGTCAAAACATATTATTTAATATAAAAATATATTTTTAATTAATATGATTGTAAAGAGATCATACCAAATCATGTTATAAGAATAACGAGTGGCGTTTTGTTAATCATTCTGATAAAATTATCCTCCATTGCTTATTTCATAAAAAAAAGTTTAATAATAAGAAAAAAAATATTAATGTATTATTTTCTAGTAACTCTATCCACCATTCTTATTATAGTCAATTATATAAAATTATAAAATATTATAAAAGTATTTAGTTACAATCTTTTAGGTACAAATTTTTTCAACTTAAATATTTTCTGGATATAGTTTCTATATATATTTTTATTTTGAGAGACAATTTACTCATCTTTACTTGACATTTTTAAAGATGTAAGATGAAGTGGGTAAAAACAAAAAATTATAATAAAATTAAAAATTAAAAATAGAAATAATAATTTTAAATATATAATTATGAGCTTATGAGATTAATTTAAGGTAGAAAAGTTATATAAATTTGGTCGTAAGTAATTTTCTCAAGAGAATAGATGTTTCTCAACTTACATATTATCTCGATCAATAGACTTAAGAATTAGTATTCAGTAATAATGTTCTTCTAGTAAAAAATATATATTGTGTCAGTTTCTTTTTTAATTATTGGTTTTAAAACTAACAGATGTATACAAAGAAAAATCATTCAATTGAATTAGAAAAAGTATAACGTGAAATTTTACAAACAGAAAACTTAAAAAGCTTTACATGGCATATAATCAATAAATAATTAATTCAGAAAGCGTGATTTCTTTATTATTTAAAATTTAGGATGATTTAATTGATTTGTATCTCATAATAATTTTAATGATATTGAATTATTTATATTAGGTGAATACCATTAGTATAAAAAGTGAAAATAAAAGAAGTTGGGGGGTTTTGTCTATGAAGTAATGTGAAAAAATTCAACAACTTAAAGTATGAAATACAAAACAAACAACTTTATGTCTAGAACTAGAAAGCCCAATTTTTTTTATTTGGTTGTGAGAACAGAAATAAATTTTATATTTTATTCTGGTTAATCTTTGAATTTTGTGTAGTTATTAAGAGTATTATTAATAATTTTATATGAAGTTTTTATACTTGTCTTTTGACAGATCATGCAGTTTGAAGAACTCATTGTCAGAGAAAGTGTAAAGAAGTATAAGTGACAGAAAATTTTGAAGCACTGGAAGAATGCACTTCATATTTCAGAAATTGTTTAATGATATTCTAATTTTCTTTTATTAAGTTAAAAAATATAATATCATACAAATTTGTATGTCTATATTTTTGTAACTTTACGCAATATCATTCTTTATAGTGAACTATGAAACTTTATATGAATATAATCAATTTATATGTTTTCATATGTGCACGTATTTGTATATTTGTGTGTGAATATCCATATGCAGTTTGTACTTTTGTTGATTTAGTTTGTGGCTATAATTAAGGTTTTGATAACTAGAATTAAAGGAAGCCTTGGAGTAACTAGTAAAGATTTTATCATGTGACCAAAAGGTCACGGATTCAAACCTTTATAACATCATCTGGAAAAAATACAAGGTAAGGCTACCGTACAATAGATCCTTCTGGTCTCGGACCCTTCCCCGAAAGTGCACCGGGCTTGTCCTTTTCTTAATAACTAAAATATCAATTAGTGAAGGAAAAATTTGATTGCTGGAAAAAAGTATAACGACCGGAGTTTTGTTGTAGTTAAAGCTGTTTAAATGACTGAATTTAATTTGATCGTTAATTTTTAATGATGAGATTTAATCTGGTCATTCACTTTTAACGATGGGCTACTAACGACCGGTGATGACGGGATTTTTATTGGTCGTTATGAGTAATAACGACCGGATTTATACTTTTAATGACCAAACTTTTCATCGTTAAAGACCTATTTTCTTGTAGTGTAAAGATGTTGAGGAAGAAGGATGTGACTTCCATTGAGGTCCTTTTGAGGAATCAACAAGTTGAAAGTGCTACTTTAGAGGTCAAAGTGGACATGCAAAAGTGATATCCTTACCTATCCACTCCACTCAAGCCTAAGGTATTGATCTAAGTCCTCTATATGATCTCATGTATTATGTTCAAGCACTATGTCATTGCATGCATTCATGTTTAAATTGACAAGTTCACACTTATGATAAGATTTTTGAAATGATGTTTGAGTGCATTGTTGCATCTGTTTGTGGACTGAAATGGTCATGTTTATGTCTCTCATATATATTTCTTTGACACTTGGGGATGAATATTCCCAAGGGGAAGATATTGAAATGACCCCCAAAAGGTGCCCAAAAATGTGCCGCGAAAATGCCCAGAATCATTATTTCCATATATCTCAAAATCTGTGCGTGATATCAAAAGTCTGACTTTATTTTCTTATTCAGGGGGTAACCCTGATTTAAGACAAACCATAGCAAAATTTGAAAATCGCAAAAAATGTAGTTTCAAGAGATGATCCACGCTCTAGGCACGACGCACCAATGCTACGCTTCGGTGTATTTTTGTGGTTAGTTTTCTATCTCGGATGCATGAAAATGCTTATACTTAGCCTTATTTCATACTCATATAATTTAAGACATTCCTAAATACACTCTTAAACACTTAAAAAATATTTTACCTCCAAAATTCAAGTCTCAAACTCATTCGCATTCTAAGGCTCTCAATCAAACTTCAAGTGTCCACCTCCAATCTTCATCAAGTTCATCTCCAAAGCTAAGGTATGTGGGTTTACTTCATGGTCTCCTTTCACCCATGATACCCAAGCTCCCTTTTACTCAAAATTGCATGACTTAAAGTTGATTTTTTCATGGTCTTATCTATTATGAATTTCACTACACACTATGTTGGTGTTTATGAAATTGTGATTGTTTTAGCATGTTTTGGTCATGAAACCAAGATCTATTGAGAGATTTGATGAAGGGTCTCGATGTATATTTCTTGAGGGTGTTACCAAGTATCTATTGATGATTTTACATTGAATTTTGTAGCATGATTTCACTGTTAATCTGCATAGTTTTACACTAGCACTACACACTCGCCAAGTATTTGATAAAACAACAACAACAACATACCCAGTTGTGTCCCACAAGTGGGGTCTAGGGAGGGTAGATTATACGCAGACCTTACCGCTACCTCATCGAGGTAGAGAGGCTGTTTCCTAAAACCCTCATCTCAAAACCCATAAGTAGAAGTACTAGATATGGATAGAAATGACAAGATGAAAATGTTAGATGAAATAAAATATAGTGCAATGTAAAAATGAAATGGAACGCAACGAAAAGAAAAATGAGAGGGAAAAAGGGAAGATAGCATATGTCAGTCATTTACTACGATAAAGCTAACATATATACGCTAGATAATGAGAGGGAAAGGAATGATAATGATAAAAGTCGTACAAATGCTAACAATAAGGAAGAAGACGGCCAAGTAGATGAACAGGGAGAGGGGAAGGAACTTAGCCTACTACTCTAATACGCAACCTTCACAACTTTCTATCCAGGGTCATGTCCTTAGTGAGGTCGAGTCTCGCCATGTCCTGTCTAATCACCTCCCCCCAATACTTCTTAAGTCTACCCCTACCCCATCGAGTGACTCGCACCTCCAACCTCTCGCACCTCCTAACAGGAGCGTCGAGACCCCTTCTCTGCACATGTCCGAACCATTGCAATATCGCTTCCCTCATCTTATCCTCCACCAGTGCCACCTTCAGTTTCTACCGAATAGCCACATTCCTAACCTTGTCACTTCTTGTGTGATTGCACATCCATCTCACCATTCTCATCTCAGTGACATGCATCTTCTGAACATGAATATTTTTTATCGACCAACACTCCACCCCATACAATAGTGCTGGTCTAACCACCACACGGTAGAACTAACCTTTAAGTTTAGGTGAAAGCTTTTTGTCACACAGTATTCCAGAGGGCAGCCTCCACTTAGTCCATGCTGTCCTAATACGTTGTGTGACATCTGCATCAATATAGCTGCTACTATAGATGACGGACCCGAAATACTTAAACTTATCCCTCTTGGGGATAGGCTGAGTGTCAAGCCTCACTTCGGAGTTCTCTTCTACCCTCTCCTCGCTGAACTTGCACTCCATGTATTCAGTTTTGGTCCTGCTCAATTTGAAACCTTTGGACTCCAAAATATGTCTCCAAGCCTCCAGCCTTTCATTAACTTTAGTCTGTGACTCGTCAATTAAAACTATGTCATCCTCAAATAGCATACACGACAGAACCTCCTCTTGTAATGATTGCGTCAGCTCATCCAACACTAGGGCAAACAAAAAAGGGCTCAACGTAGAACCCTGATGGAGTCCCAACTCAATAGGGAAGAAATCGTAGTCTCCTCCCACCGTTCTTACCCGAGTCTCTGCCAAGCATTTGATAAAATGTCCAAATTAAGATTTTTTGAGGAATTGAAGGACCAATGTATATCTTTTGACTGGAATGACTATATAATGATAAAATGACGATGAAAGGGATGTATGTATATTATAATGATGATGAAAAGAATGTATGTATATAGTGATGAAAGGAGTGTATATATATGATATTATATTTATAGTGTTGGGGATGACCAAGCCTTACACGGGAGGTTGTTGGATAAGGTAACCTTGTTGAGGGGCTTGTAAATTGATCGCCTTGCTCGGGAAGTGGTAGGACCATGTAACCATGTTGGGGGTTTATACCCATCAACCATGTTGGGGGTTTGTACTTATCAACCTTATTGGAGGGTTTGTACTCCATCAACCTCATGAAGGGGTTTGTACCTCGCGCCTCTCCAAGGAGGTGGTAGGCCTTGGATTGCACTAAGAATGGTCACTCCTTACACTCGTATTATGATCTATATAAGCATGATTTTACTTCAAGCATCATTCATACATGTCATATTGCTATAAGCTTATTCATTATCTATGTTATGCATTTATTTATGGTGCTTATCACTTGTTGCATTGTATCCTATATAGTTAGTACATTCAAATGTAATGACACATATTTGATGCCTATATGATGTCACCATGTAGGTATCGGAGCACCGTTTGATCATCATTATCCTCCACGTGGCTAGTACGATTTCACTCAAGCTTGTTGGTGAGTCCTCCATTCTAGGGACGTTACTTAGGATATCTTGTTATGTACTAAGACTATCTTCCTTTTATTTTATGTATTGATTATGAGGGTGAGCCCGGTTGCTTGTCGTGGCCCTCACTCTTATATATGTAATAGAGATGTTGTTGGACATATTATATATCTATGCTATGAGCCTTGACTCTCTTGTTCTTGATGTCTATGATTTGAAAATGCTTCCCTTAGTCTCGATTGTCCCAATTTACTACTTCTTGTTATATTCTATTTCTTACGTGACCAAGGATGTGTAATGATATATTAAGAGGCTTTCTAAGGGTCCCTTCGGATTCCTCATGTGCTATGTCATGTCTAGGCCCTAAGCTTTGAACGTGACAACTTCTTTCTAATTGATTCTACCTTCGGAGCTGAGCAGTTAGCCAGTATTTACATTTAGGAGATAGTCCGGTTCCATGGTTTTTATCTTTCATATATGATTGAGGGTCACTATCTACCTCTAACTTTTAGAGAGCTTTTCTATGAGAGTTCTGCACCTAGGTTAACATGAGCACGACATTTCATCCGTAGACCGATGGCTAGTCCCAACATACTATACAAGTTCTGGAGGATATGTTATGAGCTTGTGTGTTAGAGTTTTAGTTTCATTAGGATTAGTTTTTGCCATTAGTTAATTTTAGCTTTAATAACATCTATAACAATAGCATGTAGATGGCCCTATTTGAGGCATTGCATGGCCTATGATTTCATAATCCGGTCGAGTAGTTAGAGTCTACATAGCCGAGTTCGTATGGTATAGATTTGTTTAGGATACCCTAGGCAGGTCTAGGTTATACAGGATAGATTGAGGATAGCTTAGAGTCGGCACTAGAGTTATGCCAACTGCAGGCGCCAATTCTTGCAGTTTGAGTTTGGAAACTAAGTATTCCTGAGAGTGTTACCCTTGAAAAAGGTCATGCAATTTAAGATACGGGGTAAGTTAAGCCCCCAGTACATTGGTCCTTTTGAGATCCTGAGACTGGTTGGACCAATTCCTTATGAGTTGGCCTTACCTCTAGCTCACTCTGCCTTACATCTGGTATTCCATGTGTCGATGTTGTGCCAATAGTATGATTCAGTTGAGTTATATGACCATATGACATTTGTTGTGGAGCTAGTGGTCATTCTAGCTATGGCTACCAGACTGTTGCGCTTTAAGGTTATACAGATAGTTAAGAAGTAGTAGTGTCACCATCTGATTGAGAAACTACTTAGGAGTTGGAGGCACAGATGCGGGAGCAATACCCCAACCTATTTGAGCCATCAGGTATGCCTTTACTTTACTTTTGTGGATGAAAGTCTTACAAGTGGAGGATTTTGTAATAATCCTTCAGTCTTTTTTATGTTTCTATGGTTTTTCTGTTATTCTGAGCTTATGCAGAGGCTATTGGGATAGTTATGGGTTGTACTGGTTGAAAATTGAGTGAATTTGGAAGTTAACAAGGAGTTATAATTGTAAAAATGAGAATTATGATAAAACCCTAGAAAATAGCCTCAAAATGGGATTTTGACATTTTTATCAATTCTGGAATGGGCGATTCAGGCTAGGAGGGTGGTTTTTCTGAGGATGGAGAGTCCTTGTATTAATTTGAGCCTAAAGTTGCAAAATGTATTCAACCAAAAGCTAAAAAGTGCTTTTCTGTAAATACCTAGTTAATCATGCTCAAAATAGGAATCTGATAGTATAGTTAGCTCCAGAATGTCAAAACTTTTCTGGAATGAGCCTTCATTGGTTGACGAGGGCTTCTGATTGCATTTGACCCCTCAAATCTTTTAGCTAAAATTTAGCCAAAAAGAAGTGAGATCCTCATTATTTTCACAGGGTACTCCATTGGGAATTTCGATCGCACTGTCAGATCTGGAACGTCAAAATCCATGCAGTTTCTCTTTTTTTTTTTAGTAAAATAGATGGCCTAAAAGAATACCCTAGGAAAGATTTTGTAACTATTGGTGTAACAATAAATAATTAACCCTCGGCAAACGTGAAGTATTGGGCATAATTGCAGTAGGGCAGTGGGCAAAGTTCAGATTCGTAGAGTCATGCTCGCATTCGCAGAGAAGAGGCAGCCTCTAGAGCCCTGAGTTCGAGGAGCATGGTCCGCGTTTGTGGATGCTAAGGGGGTGGTTATTTGTAGGTTCCAACCCCCTCTAGAACAGTCATTTACCCAAATTTTCCAAGTTGTATCTTGAGATATACAACTCAATTTTCAACTATTCAAAAGACTACATGACTCAGATTTTTGCAAGCAACACTTTGGTGGTGCTAAATTTGGATTTTGGTGCAGATTTTGAAGTAAAAACACTGTTTTAGCTTATTCTGCTCTTAGAATGTATGAAAACTTTGCGTTTCAATATCTCAATTGACTCTTGATGAAATTAAGTAAAATTTGAGTTTACGATGTTGTATGTTCTGAGAGGAATGCTATTGTATGCTTGGATTTCATTAAGTTTAGTTAGTTTTAGTAAAATTTGACTCAGAAAGTTTTGAAAGAAATGTTTTCTAGTAAAAATCTAACAATGGTTTTAAGCCACTACTCGATCTTTTGGGGTCCATTTTGGGCTAAATTTTCTGGCTATAGACTCGACGTGATCTGGCAATTTTAATAAGCAATTAAGAAGAGAGAAACTTAACTAGAATGACTCATAATGTGAAATGTCGGCTGTTAGGTAGACAAGGCTTTCTCTAAAACATAGACTGAGTTGGGATATATGCATGTTGAGCCAAAATGTGTGGTATATGACTGACTGTACTCCATGTACATATTATATAATGTCGTAGGGTTTTACCACTGTGGAGGGTATTGTATAAGTTGTAGTTTTGTATTGGCTAGTATTATTGATTATAGAGAGGCCTGGTGAGGGCAGTATATAGGTTGATGCCATAGGGTAGATATACAATTTGACCTAACTCTTGCGTTTATAAGCTTGTAGCTTGATGCTACCAAGAAATATTGTCTATGAGGGCATTTATTGATTATCATGTTATGACTTTTATCTGGTGTATATACTTATGATAGAGCTATAATTGCTCATGCCTTACTTTTATTAACTGTGGTTGAATAGATTGTGACGTATTTGGCCCTATTAGGAAGGGTTACATAGGTTGGTCACATATATACATATATATACTCTGCTATACTAATGTTAGTTGCTATGTATTGGTTTCTTCATACTTGAGGATAGGGTTATATATCATGATCTGGGGGAGGTGATGGTTATGCATGGTTAGAGGGGTAGGATTCTTTCCTTGATCGACAGTATCACATCAAAAATTTGGATCCAAATAGACTAGGGAAGGGCTGACTATTCCTATGATCTAAGACCTAAATGATGCACCCTAGCCTCTGATGGCCACGCTCGAGTTTCTAAAGCTTGGGGGATGCTCCTCATGGTCTGTAATATCTATGTCCATGTCAGAGTTTCCAAGGCTCTAGTGCCGATTCTAAAGGGGTTCAAGTACCTGCTGATATTTTTAGTGTAGGACCCTATTGATTACATTTTGTGGGCTAAGCCCGATGAGTGATATTTCGATTCTGGGATCCTGTTAGCTATGTTAGGGAGAGTCTTTCTTCTATTTTGGATACATCCCATCGTTATGTTGCTTTGGGATGAGAACTCGATTGATATGAGAATCTTGGGTTAAGGACCCGATTGATATGAGATGCCTTGGGTCGGGGACCCGATCGATTACTTATGGATCCACACACCTATTCATACCCTTATTGTGCATAGGTATACACTATGGGGTTATGGGGGCTCAAGGGGTGTTCAGGCTTAGATTTTAGGGCCTTACACCAACTTACAGTTTGACCCTGAACCATACCATATGATACAGAGAGTTGGGGTTATGGTCATTTTGGCAGAGAGATGCGGGGGTGTACCTTCTGGGCTTTTAGGGGTTCGGGTGGCGTACATGCATAGCTATAAGGTCTTTAGACCCACATATAACTCTATGATTCAGTTCGGTTATATTTATGGTAGGGGCGTACTACATCTTTGTCAGTCAGTATGATTGCACTTCACCTTTGCTTGTTCAGTTAGGGTTATGGGTATTTTCTAGCCATGTTTTTTCCTTAATCTATGTTTGTTTTATTTGGTTTATTGTAGTTATCTATTCTTTATCTTTTATACGGACATTGTTCCACTCAATCGACAAATAATGCCTACTGGGTGCTATTTTCTTGTACTTACCTCCTACATTTTACATCATCGCATAGTGCAAATCAAGGTTCTAGCTGCGGACGCTTAAGAGACTTTTGGTGAGCACCAATTTCTCTAGACACTCTATAGTTTCCTTTCTATTGATGGTCGTCTTTTGTATCCACATATCGGCTTTATACAGTAGTGGCTTATATTTGTAGGAGCACTCTTGGTTTTGTATCATTGTTATGATTATTGTTATACATGTATTGTTATGTACTTGTATCTATTGTAGCTATGTATAGTTGACTTCTAGGTTCTGTGTGGATTGCGGCGATTATATTATTATATATATTATATTGTGACTAGAGATCAAGGATAGGTACCTTGGGGTTAGGTAATTGGACTGCATATAGATAAGATCTAACAGGCGCCATCATGACAGGGATAGGGCCGTGACATCCTATGGAGAAATACTCAACCATATAAATCCCAGATCTAACAAACTTTAAAGTTATGTATTGAGCTCTGCAGGGAACATCCAGTATGACATGATAGATATTAGGGCTTAGTGCCTAGTTTAACCTCGATCGCAAAGTCAACATCTCATTGTGGAAACCTATACATGAGAAAACTCACAAACTATAGGCATGGAATCCACAGTAGAGTCTTAGACATCACATCATGAACATCAGATAAATAAATCAAATATCATGTCGATATCAATCTCTAAGCCTGAATATATGATATAACGCCAGTCAGTACTCCACCAAATAAACCTGGCCATGAAACTGGTGACATCCCTAGTATAGAGAAGGTAAAATAGTCTTGGCATAGCAATCTAACACAGCATAATGTGACTCTAACCAATCCATATCAAGAATAACATCAAAATCCAGCATACCGAGTAGTATTAAATCAGTCCAAGTATCAAACCCTTGAATAGTAAGCACACATGCTATATATACCTGATCTACCACAAGTGAATCCCCTAATAATATAAAAGAATCCCCTCACTATACCAATGCAAAGCTTAGGATAGAAAAGGCTCAGAACTCATACTCAAGTAAGGGTTAAGATAAGAAATACATATAACAGTGTAGAACCATAACCTAAATACCAGATAACTCAGCACAATGATCTACACTCCTACTGGTAAGTATAGACAGGAATCTTGAAACCAATATCATAGCCAGCTAACAATTGTAACCAATCCCTAGGATAGCATAATAGGCAGCTTAGCTGATAAACGAAACAAATATCTTAACCAACAATTGACAACCCCAATAAGTTCCTAGGTATAACATTCAGCTCACAATTAAGATCATAATCTAGTCACCAAAGAATCAGGAGGATAGTAAATCAACAGTGTCACAACAGTAGGATCCTCACAAAGAGTCACAATTGTAGCCAAAAGCATAAGTAACAACTAGCCTCTCAGATACTAAATGACACTAGTACCCGACTACCCATTCAAGTAATCATGTATCGAAATGAACATATGTATAAATCATAGGGTGAAGGCTTACATTTAGCCTCTAACAGGGTATAATATAACACTAGTGACAAGTAAAAGAATCATACAAGGTGTAGTATACTCATCAATATCAGGAAGCTCAGCAGGTCAAACTAGCAATTAAATAGTCACTTATATGTATACAGATAGTATCAATGCTTAGCTTACCACAATGACCACCTTTGTTACCTTTATAATATATTTTAGACATATTCACAGCACACATAACATTTAAATAAATGCTAACATATAGATATAGGTATTATAGGGTCCCGGCCTCAATAACATATTCCATAATGCAGTACATAGTCACACCAAAATAAGTAACTAATCATGGAGCCTATTTTACACCTAAATAAGCAACTGATCATGGATCCTATCTTTGAGGCTCTTAGACTCTTAATGCATGTAGTCTTACTGTCCAAGCTATCAATAACATGTGGGCATCCTATTTCAGCTTAATGGGCTCCGTAGGCTGCTCCTTGTCTGGGATTGACAACGCAATCCAACCCCTACCCAGAGTCTGACCTCTATACGGCATATTTACAGAAGGTCAAATCTAAGTCAAATTCTTAGAAATTAGAGGACCATTAACAACATCATATAAAAGGAGTCAACAACATAGAAAGTTTCCTCAACATCTCATAACCTCCTATAGATAACTCACGAACGTCTCTATACCCATCCGCGGGACTCTACTAGACAGTAGCTATATAAAGATGAGAGCAGTGAACCTTAAGCTCTAATACCAACTTCTCATGACCAAGTTCTAGTCATGATGGCACTTGTTAGATCCCCCTATAAGCAAGCCAATTATCTAACCTCATGGTACCTATCCTGAATTCCTGAATCACTAATCATGTAGCAAGACCAAATATACCTGAATAACACATTCTACCCCAAACCTGGAAGATGACTATACAGAGTTATAATAGACACAACACATACTCCTATAGATATATAATAATAACTATAATATAGATACAAGTCACCATACTATACAAGGCCAATGTCTGAATATAAAAGACAATTATTAAAAGGAAGAAGACTGCAGAATGTCTAGAGTTTAGCTTGCTCATGAAGTGTCTCTTGAATGCTCTCCAAACCCTTGCTCAATGACCATGGCTAGTACCTAGACCTGCACCATGGTAAGACTAGAAATATAGGGGGTGAGACTAGTAAAAGGCATCCAATAGGCACCATCAAAGATTCTGTCAATGTCAGGAGTAATACTAGCAAATTGGAACTTAGCTAATAATATATGTCACAGTAATCTCATTATGTCCGCATAACCAAAACCAAGTAACGGATCATAACATAACTGATAGAATATAGTAGACCTCAACCACTCGATATCACATGGTAAAGGGGTTGGACTATATGTGGGTGTAAGTCCGTAATATCTATGTTAGTATGCCCTTGAGTCCCCAAAGGCGAAGAGGGTACACCACACACAATCATGACGTGTATAAGTATATACATCAAAGAATCCATACCACATGAGGCCTCAAACCCATGACAGACAAGTGATACATTGAACCCATAGCAAACAAATGAGGCCCTAAAAACCTAATTGTACAATGGGGCCTCGATCCCCTAATCCTCCTGGCTTGGCCTCTAGTCGAACCAAGTCAGCCAGGTGCAGTTGGTCTGACAAATAACTTGATCTCTTAGTAGATAAGTGAAATCTTGAATCCCTCGATGTTAGGCAGTAATGGTCAACAGGGGACTCAAACCCCTCAGTATATAGGTAGTACTTAATCGGGGCCTCGATCCCCTCAATATATAAGCAATTGTGAAGCTCTATGCATGTATCTCTAGTGCAGCATTGGTCTAAGCCTAGACCAAGGCCTAGGAGAACCTGTAGATAAAAGAATGTCACCTACCTAGAACGTACCACAATCCCGCTATCAAAAATGATACCTGGCAAGGCAACTAGGTGCTGACTCATTAGTAAAATGCCTATCTCTAGAACAAGGTGCCATTCCTCTAGACTAAACTATATAGATATTATCTTAGTCGCATATAACCCAAGGAAACATATAAGATGTAGCCTATATTTCTCTAACTTAGTCATATCCCTATCCCTATCCCATCAGTGGTTTTGTAGTATCGTATCCCTTGTCAGCCGACATAAGGCCTACCAGCCGCATAACTATCACCAGAACCTGAGTGTACTATGTTTCTCCTAGATACTAGCTAGTATAATAAGTATATAACAGACAAAAGTTGTATAAAGAATCATATAATCACTGGGAACAGAGAATTATGTCTATCGCAACCTAGGTAGAAACAAGTACTCAGAGTAAACATATATGTTAACTGCTATATCATAACTATCCAGGACATTAGAGCCATCAGGATCGGGTATAGTTTCTAGAACCAGTACACACTACTGCGTGCAATCATCTATCAGCCTCCCAATCTAGCATGTACCATTAGCATCAGGATAAACACATATATATTCAAGAACCAAGTTTTGTATACATACCTAGTACATATACTCATCCCAATCCAACCCTTTCCAAGCCATTTCGTAATCCAGTAGTGGTAGAATCTAGCAAATATAGTAATTAAAACTAATGCCATAATTAATACAACCAATTCCATCTTAGGCTAGCACACATCATACATATACAATATAATCAGCCATCTATACATCTCATACTTAGCAATTACTAGCTCACATACCACACATCTTAGCTAATGGTCACATATTTTAGCTCAGTCTAAAGTTTAGAGAAACTTAGCATAACTAGAAGGCGGTTCCTCTCTCCTAGTCAATCTACTCGAGCTTTTTCTTTCCTTCCTCACCTTCAGACGCCGGTCAACTATCAAAACATGAATCACAAGGTTAAAATCATCGAATTGATTGTAAAAATTCTTGTAAATGGGCAAAATATATTGAATGTACCCAAAATAGGAACAAATAGGGCCTATGTTCAAAATTCTAAAGAAACCCGCCATAAAATCATCCTCATGTTACCTTGAGTCTATAGTCAGAATTTAGCCTAAAATAGGTCCTAGAAGACCGAGAAACGACTCAAAAATGAAGTTACATTCTTTACTAGAAATTTTTTTACAAAAATTTCTTGGTCAAATTTTATTGAAAACAGCCAAATTTATTAGAATTTGAGCATGTCATAGCATTTCTCTCAAAAAGTAGAACTTAGACCCAAAGCTTACTTAATTCCCTCAAGAATTGATTGAGATATCATAGCGTATAGTTTTCATATGTTTTTGAGAACATAACCTACTAAAACATCATTATTACCTCACAATATGTGCCAAAATTAGAATCCAACACCTCCATAATATTCCTTCCAAATATCTGAGTCACATAGCCTTATGAATCATTAAAATCGGATATGTTGAATCATTAAAATGCTGATAACCCTCTGCAAACACAGAGGGTTATTTTTGTGGTGTTGCACTAGCTTTCTCAAAAATTTTCCTGGGACATTCTCGGGTCATCCGATGTCTGTTTTACATAAATAAATTATGTAGCCACATTGATTTCGACGATCTAGATCTAATAGTGTGATCAAAATTTCCAACAGAGCATCTTACAGGAAAAAAGAGGGCCCTAAGTCTTTCAAGCTAATTTTAGCTAAAAGAATAGAGGGGGTCAAAATGCACTTGAGAGTCCCCACCATCCGACGAAAGGTCATCTTAGGTTATTTTAAATGTTCTGGAGCTAACCACGCCATCAGATTTCTATTCCGAGCAAGTTTTGTTAGGATTTTACAAAAAATAGCTTTTTGGCTTTTGGTTGAACTTATGTTGTATGTTTTGACCTAATTTTACATCAGGACCCCCAAATCTTGGACCAACCAGACTCCTAGCCTTATTGACTATTCCAAAATTTCTGAAACCATCAAAATCCCATTCCGAGGTCATTTGCTAGGACTATTAGAAATCTCATTTTACAGTTATAACTTCTCATTAACTCGAAGGTCCATATAATTCACAACCAATTCAGCCATAACCATCCCAATAGTCCTAAGAACTCACATATGGTCCAAGTTTAATATATATAAGCTCAAGTCAACAGAGTATCCACAAAAATATAGAAGTAACTCAGAGGGTGATTACTATTTGGTAATCCCCAACTGTGTTTGCTAAATGGTCTTAAAATCTCTCCAAAACCATCATATTGGGTGATCCAAAGGTCCAATTCAGCGAACAAAATGGTTTATTGAGGAAGCCTCTAGCTCATCAATTTCATCATAGAGACTCATCAAAATGTCATTTTTTCAATGTTTGATGCTAATTATATGTTCCTAAAATAGTATTTCAACTATTTTGCCCTAAATTCATCCTCCAAAGCCTATTTTATTCCCTAATAACCTTTCCCTTTTACTTATTTTTAAATTTCTCCCTCAAGGAAGAAAAAGACCTAACTCCTCCATTAAAGAGCAAGCTCCAATTTCTTCCAAGCTCTTCACCCAATTCAAAAATATTTCAACCTTCTTCTTTGTTTTTCTCTAAGGTATGTGGTTTTATTCATGGGTTCCCATCACCCATGATGCCCATAATTTCTATACCAATTTCTCAAAATATAGGTTATATAATTTTATGGATTTTCATGTTATAATTCTAAATCAATAGATTATGAGTTATTTGATTTTTTTTACCTATTTCGATAAATTTACTCTCAATGGCAGAAATAGTTCATTTATCAAGTATTCCTATATCAAGCTATATTTGGTCTTTGAAATGCATGATGGATTGTTTGAATTTGGAGTTCCATGTAGTTTCTCGCATAGTCTTACTTTTGATTATGGTCTCCTCCCACGTAGTCATGCATGAGGTATGTTATGATGTTTACGTTCCTTCAAGCATGTTTTAAATGAGGCATTGATCATCCATTACATATTGAGCTTATTATCCTTGTCTATGATTATGCATCTTGCCTACTATGATATATAATTTTCTTGTTGCATTGCATCCCACATACTTAGTACATATAAAGTGTTGCATAGAGTCCCATATACTTAGTACATTCAAAGGATTAATACATATTTTTCCTACATGATATCACCATGTAGGTTCTGCTGATCATCGTCCTCCTTAAACTCATCATTGACTTATGGGTTGAAGAGTTTGTTTATTTGGTGAATCCTCCAGTTAGGGGATAATAACTTTTCTTTCTAGCCTATTATTTAAAGACTATGACATTTTGTTCTACTTTACATACAATTGAGGATGAGCTCAATGCATATCTAAGTCCTTTCCTTATCGATGACTTAGAGGTATTTGTTGGATATTTGGAGATGTATATATTTTCTGGATTCATGTTGTTATGCCTATGTTGGTTATCCCTTAGACCTTATTCCTTAGTGTTTGCTTGTTTTATCATCTATATTGACGATTTATGTGCTCTTTGAGACTTATTTGAGGTACCTTTGGGTTCCTCATTCGTAATGTCATGTCGACGCTCTAGTCTTAGGCTATGACAAGTTTGGCATCAATGCACTAGGTTGTAAAATGCTCTTCAAAAGTCCCACATATCGCGTCGAATGGAGTCTCGTTCATGGTTTTGAAGCATACTATAATTATGAGTAGGAAGCTATGAGGTGTTTAGGAAACCTTCGCGTTTTTCATAATCCATGTCGTGTGATAGAGTAAAAAGTACTTTATTCTAATTACTGCCCTTTACATTTTAGAATGTGTCTTTAGACTCGTCAAAAAGTTGAGTCACTTCCCATTATTGATGATTTTTCTGATGTCTTTCCCCATGACCTTTCCAATGTCCTTGCAAAAGAGAAATTGATTTTGGCATAGATCTCCTCCTTGATACCCAACCCATATCTATTCTTCCATACCATATATCCTAATAGAGTTAAATGAGCTAAAGCAACAATTGAAGAACCCATTGGAAAAGGACTTTATAAGGCCTAGAAAGTTACCTTGGAGTGCTCCAATTATTTGTGGGGAAAAAGGATGGCTCAATTAGAATGTCCATTGACTATCGACAATTCAATAAGGTCATGAACATGTATCCACTTCCAAGGATAGATGATATTTTTGACCAACTGTAAGGGACTAGGCACATTCTAAGATTAATCTTTGGTTCGATCATCACCAATTAAGGGTAAGGGAGTGTGACACTCTGAAGATGACTTTCCAAATAAGATATGGGCATTTTGAATTTGTGGTGATGTCTTTTAATTTGTCCAATAAACCCACACTATTTATGGACCTCATGAATAAGGTATTAAAACCCTACATTTTTATGTTCATTATGGTATTCATCAATGATATTTTAATCAATTCTTGAAGTGAGGAAGAGAATATGAGAAATTTAAGGATGGTGTTACAAAACCTAAGGGGAAAGGTTTTTTGCCAAGTTTAGCAAATGCGAGTTTTTATTAAGTGAAGTTATGTTCCTTGGGCATATCGTGTTGGGTTATGGATTAATGTAGATCCCAAGAAAATGGAAGAGGTAAAAAATTGTGCTAGGCCCTTGACTCCTTCAGATATTAGGAGCTTCTTCGGCTTAGTAGGGTACTATTGGAGATTTGTAGAGGGACTTTCTTTCATTGGATCTCCTTTGACAAAATTGATACTAAAGAAGGTAAAATTTTATAATACTGACAAATGTATGAGAAGCCTTCAAACTTGGAAAGATAGTCTTACCTTTGTGCATATTTTTACTATACTAGAACGGTTAGAAGGATTTAAATTGTGATGCTTCAAGGGTCAGATTGAGGTGTGTGTTAATGTAAAGTGGAAAAGTTATTCCTATGCATCTAGGCAACTAAAGGTGCATGCACATGATTGCCTTATATATGATCTTGAGTTAGGGGTGGTGGTATTTATATTCAAGAGTTTGTATCATTACTTGTATATGGTTCATGTAGATGTTTTCACTGACCACAAAAGCCTCTAATATGTGTCACTCAAAAGGTTCTCAGCTTGATACCACTTTATTTTAATTGAAAAGATTGGTGAAAAAGATACAAAGTAGAGGTTTCTCCCTAAGTGGAGATGGTGTGCTTAGATATCATGGTAGATTGTAAGTGTTAGATATAGATGGCTTGATAAGTTTGATTATGAAAAAGGCTTATTATTCATCCTATTTCATTCATCTCAGTTCCACAAAGATGTATAGATATTTGAAAAAGGTATACCTATGGGTGGTTTGAAGTTGGAGACATGTATTTGATTAGTCCTAATTTTGTTTTAGAAGATTTGGAGAAGGTGAGGTTGATAACGTATAGATTGAAGATTACACAAAGTTGGAAAAAATATTATTCCGATAAAAATCTTATTTCGATATTAGGAAGAGAGATCTCGAGTTGAAGGCTAGTGATTGGATATATTTGAAGGTCTCACTCATAAAAGGTTGTTTCAATTTGGTAAACGGAAAGGGAAATTTGAGCCCTAAGTATGTAGGTCCTTATAGGGTTTTGAGATGGGTTTTTGATAAGTTAGAGTTTCCTTTGGACATAAGTATAGTTCATCTGATTTTTCATGTGTCCATGTTGAGGAAGTATGCAGGAGACCTAAATTCCATTTTTCCTTTGGATGTTGTAAATGTTGAGCAAAACTTGATTTCTGAAGATATCCTGCTTAAAATATAGTGTAGGTAGGTCAAAAGATGGAGAATCAAAGATGTTGCTTCTATCAAGGACGTTTGGAGGAATCAACTAGTTGAAAGTTCCACATGGAAAGCAGATGCAAATACAATGAAATGATACCATTATCTCATTTATTCTCTCAAGCCTAAGTTGTTAAGGTATTTTTTCTCAAAAATATCAAAATTCTTTTCATTTTGCATTTTTATGTCATAACATATACATGCATGCTCATGGTATTGGTTTTGAATGATATTAAGATTGAAAATTTCATGAAATTGGTGTATAAAGTGCATTATTGCACCCAAGATGGGTTGTTAAATTTTATCCTGCTCTATTCTTGCCAACTATATTCTCATTAGAGGATAAGTATTCCCAAGAGGGAGATATTCTAATGCCCTAGATCTTAATCTACGACTCCAACCATTCTTCATACACGTATAGGCTCAAGCTGACTTTTAAAGTGATATGAGGTACTTAAAGTATATTATGTATAGTTTAGGGTCATAAAGGGTCTCATACATCGATCTAAGTCCAAAGGATTCCTATCGGCTAAGTTTTAGTATAAGTTCGCATAAGGGTCAACTTTAAAGAACCATATCTCTTAGCACATAAAGAAATAGATGACCTTCTACATATAAAATTAACGTTCATTGAATTATCATTCCAGTGCATACAATTTTTCCTTACTCAGAGTTTAGAGTAAAATATTATGGTCATTTTGCTGAATCATGTCTTGGTTGTGCCATTTTGCAAGCTAAGTGACGATTTGATGACTCACCAAATGCATTCGGTGATCCCTGACTGTGTTTGCCAAATGGTCTTGAAAACTCTTACAAATTTTCATGTTAGTTAATCTTAAGATCCCATTCAACAACTCATTGAATGGTTCTACGAAGAATCCTATAGCTCACAGATTTAACCATCAAGAGTCATTTAAATATCATTTTCTTTACTTTTGATGATAGTTTTACACTCCTAAAGGGTATTTCGACCCTTTTTCCCTAAATTCACCCTCGTAACTCCATTTAATTCCCTAATAACCTTCTCCTTTTATTTATTTGTAAATTTCTCTGTCAAGGGAGAAGAAGACCCAAGTCCTCCATTGAAGAGCAAGCTCTAATTTCTTCTAAGCTCTTTATCCAATTCTAGACTTCTTCTTCTTCTCTATGTTTCTCTAAGGTATGTGGGTTGTTTCTCTAAGGTATGTGGGTTCATTCATAGGTTCCTTTCACCCATAAAGCCTAAGTTTTGTCTACTAATTTCCCTATATTAGGTTATGTAATGTCATGGGTTTTTAAGCTATGAATCCAAATGCATATATTATGATTTGTTTGATGTATATTTTCCTATCTTTATATGAATTGACTCTCAATTGCATGAAATTGTTGGTTTGCCAAGTATTTATATATCAAGTTATATTGTGTCTTTGAAATGTATGGTGGGTTGTTTCAACTATGATTTAAATTAATGAAATTCATGGTTTTCCTGCATAATCTTATTGCCATACATGATTTAAAGATTGTCTGAGATGAACAGACCTACTATATTCTATTTTACAGACACAAGCTTCAACTAAATACAGGAAATTAAATGAAAAGCGAATGTTGGTGAAAGGCTTTATTACCCCATATGATGGATTCTTTATGTGAAAGGGCAATTCCTATGTACTTGAATCACTTAAGGTTTTGAATGAGCTACTTTATATGCATAGAATTGATAAATTTTGAACTATGATTATTATTAAACTTACAAGTGCATGACCAGTATAATTTTGTGATATCTATTTCATGGGACTTGACTTAACACTGAATGAGGCCTAAGGTGGGGGACTATCTCTAAGGGTCCTTATATACAGCCTTTTGTCACAAAACTATGGGACTATCTCCAAGGGTCCTTATATACAGCCTTTTGTCACAAAACTATGTTACACCATAGAAAATTTTAATTTATCTTTATGGTTCACTAATAGATCCACCTAGCTCATGATGCTCACATCATGCATCGGGTAGAGTTTTACCTTAGCAAGTAGATCCATCCATCTCCAGTGTGGAAATAACATCAGGACTTCTTCGATGTGAAAACAACATTAGGATTCCATGTAGCAGTTTGCATCATCCTAGTGTCGATTATGATCTCCTTCCATATAGTTATGTATATAATATGTCATTATGTCTATGTTCTCCATGCATGTTTTAAATGAGCAATTGATCATACATTATATATTGAGCTTATTATCCTTGTTATGATTATGCTTCTTGCCTACAAATATGAATGATCTTCTTATTGCTTTTCATCTGACATACTTAGTACATTTCAAAGTATTAATACATATTTTGCCTACATTGTATCACTATGTAGAGTCTAGCGATCCTCCTCCTCCTTACGCTCATTATTGACTTGTGGATTGAAGACTTTGTTTCATTAGTGAATCCTCTAGTTTGAGGAAAATAGCCTTGCTATCTTGCTCATTTTTTAAAGACTATGACATTTAGTTCCACTTTATATACAATTGAGGGTGAGCTTGGACATGTTTACACCCTACTCTATCTATGACATCGTGGCATTGTTGGATATTTTGACATGTATGTATTTGCTTGGCTCTTGTTCTTATGCCTATGTTCAGTATCCCTTGGACCCTATCCCTTATTTTTTCTACTTTTTTAATCATCTATACCAATGATGTGCTTTATGTATTCTAGGAGACTTGTTTGAGGTACCCTCAGGTTCCTTATTTGTTGTTTCACTTCTATGCCCTGGGCTTGGGCGGTGACAATGGTAGATCTTATTAGTTTACAGGTTTCCCTTACAAGCTTTATGGCTCTCACTATGTCTTATGAACCTCCTAATGGTGTAATGTATGTTTCACTATGATTGATAGCTCTTACTATGATTATGTTTTTTATTAAGACTCACGGCATGTTGCAAAGTACATGATTTCTTATAATGACTCATGACTATCATTATAGCACTTATGTTCTCCCATGATTTCATTATGGTTCCTAAAATCCTTTGACCTTGTTCATGATTTACTATTGTGCTTAAATAATTTACTTAGCGTGTTTCATAAGTTGGTTAATTACATAATTTGACATCATACAGTACATGCTCACATACCTAGTATATCTAAAGTACAAACACAAACTTTACTAGTACTGTATTATAATATAGAGATTGGGGATCTCCCTACACTCTTTTATGGCTAGATAGAAGGTCGATTCACTTGATTGGTAATTACTCATAATTCGGGACAAGTCGTTGAGTTTATAGTCTTGTCTATGTCACACTATTTTACTATCTTAATTTCATACATCAAGAGTGAGCTAGGAACTTGTTCTATGTCTCCGAATATGATACTAGAGTCATTTAGACAAAGATATGTCAATTCATTTATTCAGGCATATGCTTTCTTTTATTTTTAGACTTTGTTCTGAGGCATACCTTATATTATGCTTCCTATAGTTGTTTTGATTATCTTATGTATGCTTGATAGGGTAAGAGTCTTGGTTGGATTTCTATGGGAATCCTAATTGTCATGTCACCCTTGGGCCTAGCTTGTGTCGTGACAAGCGACCTCAACAACTTTATACCACCTAATGGGAGTTCTACATCTTCTACCACATAAATCCTTCAAGGACCCATTTGGATGCTACAATGATAACTATTATTATAGGAAACCTCAATCAATGGTACATGATCATTCCAGTCCCTTTGAAATTAACTGCGATGACCTCAACATATCCTCCAAAATGAATTGTTTTTCTGCTTACCTTCGATTTGAGGGTGAAAAGTGGTGTTTCACTTGACCTTTGTCCCAATACCAGTTTGAAAAGACTTCCAAAATTACAAAGTGAATTGAGTACCATGATTCAAAATATTTGACAAACGAACATCATGAAGCTTGACCAATTCCCAAATATACGTCCTTGCATAGTTTTCTATCGAGTAAGAATTCCTAATCAGTACAAAATGCACACTTTGTTGTTCAGTCTAATACCATCCAAATAGAGTTATGGGAATAAGGCTACCCATTACAAAGTTGATATCACCTTCCACTTTCTAGTAGGGATTTCAACGTCCTTGAACTAAACCTCCCAATTTTTAATGCTCAGCTTTCACTTGTTGACAATTGGGAAATTTGAGCATAAACCTTGCTATATTCTTCATATAAAGTCCCACTAGCAAACTTTTCGCAAATCTCAATACATTTTGGTGGATCATAGGTGGATAGAATACCGAGAGCTATGTGCTTCAAATAATATCATCTCTCTTATCATGACCCAAGCCTAGGGCCTAGTCATTACTGGTGAATGGGAAACTCAAAGGAACCTCAAACAAGACTCATAGCATATCATTACACATCCTTGGTCATGGAAGCAAGTAAAATGACAATAAGAGATAAGCATAAACAAGGGAAAATGGGACTAAGGGTGAACTTCCATATCATAAACACCAAGAAATAAGAGAGTCAAAGCTCATAGCATAGATACATATCGTGTCCAACAACACCTCTACTACATAGATAAGAGCGGGGGCCAAGACAAGCTACCAGGCTTACCCTCATGATAAAAACAATAGGTAAACCAAACATACAAGACATAGACTAAACATAAGCTTGAGAGAAGATAGATATTATCTCTGGACTTGAGTACTTACCATAAGCTAACTTGAATAATCCTTCTAGCCACGAGGAGAATCAATGGGAACTCCATTCCTACTTGGTATATCATGTAGACATTGAGTATGCATTAGTACATATGAGTGTACTAAGTATGTAGGATTCAATGCATCATAAGCAAAATGCATAATCATAAGCAATGAATAACATACTAGCAATATGGCATGTATGAATGATGCTTGAAGTAAAAGCATGCTTATATAGAACATAATCTGAGTGTAATGAGTTACCATTAAAGTGCAAGCCAAGGCTTACCATCCCCTTGGATAGGCGTATGAGGTACGAACCCCTTCATGAGGTTGATGGAGTATAAACCCCCCTCCCACTGAGGTCGACAAAGTACAAACCCCCCATCAAGGTTGACAAAGTACAAACCTCTATCAAGGTTGATGGGTAACAACCCTCAACAAGGTTACCCAGGCCTACCACCCCCCGAGCTAGGCGATCAAGGTACAACCCCTCGATAGGTTATCGGGACTACACCCTCCCTCAAGGTAGGCTTGGTCATCCCCAACACTCTATAGATATAATATCATATATACACATACAAACACACACATATATATATATATATACACACACACTTCTCCCATCAACATATACTCATCTTAGCCATACATCCTTCTTATCATCGTATAATCATCATAGTCACACATTCCTTTCATCATTATATAGTTATATTATATATACATTACTTTCATAATCATTTTATCATTATGTCATCTTTATTTCATCATCATATAGTCATTCAACTTATAAGACGTACATTGGACCCTCAATTCCTCAACAACCCATAACTGAACATTTTATCAATCACTTGGCGGGTGTGTAATGCTAATGTAAAATCATGCTTGAAAAATAAATGTAAAGCAATCCATAGATACTTGGTAACACACTTAAATAATATACACCAAAATCCTTCATCAATTCTCATAATAGACCTTAGATTCATAGCTCCAAACATAGTAAAACAGTCACAATTTCATAAACCCAACAAAGTGTCCAGTGAATTTAATAATGAATAAGAGCCATGAATAAATTAACTTTAAATCAAGCAATTTTGAGTAAAAAGAACTTCGGTATCGTGAGTGAAAGAAACCCATATACCTTAGCTTTGGAGATGAACTTGATGAAGATTGGAGATGGAGACTTAAAGCTTGAGTGCAAATCCTTAGATCAACAGAGGATTTTGACTCTTGAATTTTGAGAGAAATATGAGACTAAGCATTTAAGTGAGTATTAGGGAATATTTTTAATGATATGAAGGTGAAAATTGCTAAGTATAGGTATTTTCTCATGTGGGAAGGCCTAGGTCCAAGACTTTTAAGTCTTGGACCGAACTAAAAAACTGGAAAGCAAAATACATTGGGGCGCGTCGCGCCCCAAACGCGGATCAACATTATTTTTAGTCAAACTTGAAATTTTGAAATTTGCTACAATTGCTCTAAAATCGAGGTTAGACCCTTTTCCCCCTAAATTTGACCCGTTGAACAAAAATATGAAGTCGAATTTTTGATATCACACATAAATTTTGAGATATATGGAAATTATAATTCCGAGAACTTTCGAGGCACATTTTCTAGCACTTTTGAAGTTGTTACATCTCTCCAACCATAAATACTAGGAACATATAGATCACTTAATGAAGAAAGAACACCATCTCCTCCTTTAGAAAAAACCTCAACGGACTTTTTGGCACTCGATTTCTTCAACTTAACTAAAAGTAAATCCTTATCTTGTTTTGACTTCACATCCTCCACAAAAGATGATTCCAAAAAATTGTGAATAACCAAACCAGCATTATAAGAGTAGGACAATTTTTAAATGAATCAACTATAATACCTTCAATGGAATATTATATGGCCAAAAAATACCACCAATCTCAACAAAAATTCTCATTTGTTAAACTTGGCAAAAAACTGATGATCCCATAGAATTTGAAAAATAATTCATAAATGATCCATATTCTCTTAGTCACTTCGAGAACGAAATAATATTTCATCAAAGAATACCACCACAAACATAACCAAGTATGACTTGAATACCCTGTTCTGCAAGTCCGTGAATATTGTGAGACCATTTGTTAGTCCACAAGTCATAACTAAAAATTCAAAGTGACCAATTTGAGTTATAAAAGCCATCTTTGGAATGTCACATTTTTCTAACTTTCAATTGATAGTAACCTAAAACAAGATCAATATTGTAGAAGTTGCTTGCACCTTGTAGTTGATCAAACAAATCATTGATTCTCGAGATATGGTACTTATTCTTAATAGCTACTTTTTTTAATTGTTGGTAGTTTCTATACATGCGAAGAGAATCAACCTTCTTTTGGACAAAATAGACTTGAGAACTCGATGGAGAGATACTTGGTCTAATAAAACCCTTATCAAATAAATTCATCAATTAGTCCTTCAACTCCTTAAGTTTTGTCTGAACCATATGATAAGGAGGAATAGATATAGATTGGTTATCGAGAAGGACATCAATATAAAAATAAATTTTCTTCTAGATAAGAAAACTTGGTAGACCATTAAGGGAACATGTCATAAAACACATTTACAATAGGAATTGATTCATAGCTGCTTTGAAATTTGTATCCCTAACTCATAAAGATATAGATGTAACCCTTGAAAATAAGTTTTTGAGATGTAAGGCACTAGATGAAGTGACCCTTAAATACAAAATTACTACCCTTCTGTTATAGGACTAGATCATTTAGAACATAGGTCTTAACCACTCGGCTTCTACAATCAACAGAGGTATAGTATGCATGAAGTCAATCCATATTAAGGATAATAATGAAATCAATTATATAAAACTCAACAAGAATACATGAGGTAACTTTATGAAGCACTAAAACAAGGCAATTTCTAATGGCTCTTTTACCCAAAACTAAATCACTAATAGGGGTATACACAGAAAAGGCTCTAAAAAGTTCTTGAGACTAATATTTAATTTCATCGAAAGATAAGGAATACCAAAAGACAAATTAACTCCTAAATCAAATAATGCATACGCATCAAAGTGAAAGACACATAATATTTCCATGACCACAGCTGACAAGTCTTAACAATATTATTATGTCTTTAGAGTATAAAACCTGTTCTAGCCTTTCCCACCACCTACCCCTGAAGTAGTAACATGTTAAGAATAGAAGCCTATAGTTGTTTAAGTTTGAGTTTGGGCTTGTGGTTAAGGTCAACCAACTCCATCTCTATAATATTTATCATGATGACCTAGCTTGGCAAACCTAAAACATACACCCATAGCTACCAATAACCCTACTCTATGATTTTTCCCACACTTCTTGCATACGAGAGCAGCTTGACCACCTGAACCTCCTCTTTGAACCTTAAGAGTAGACATCAATACTTGTCAACTCATTGGTCCAAAGCATTTCATGAAGTATGATCAGATAATCTTTTGCCAAAATAAGAATAACCATTACCACCACTGAAATTTTCGTTAGAGAAGCCACCACTATCAATATGAGTCCTCTTAGACTCTCTAGTCCTCAATTTGCTCGGCATAGGTCATAAGCATTAATATTTTCATATCATTGATTAGGATAGTAGTCTTTCACTCCTTGGACATGAACTTCAAAACAACTAATACAAATTTCCTCATTCGAACCCTAGAGGCGGCAATCATGAAAGTCAAAAAGAAGAGGAGAAATTGCAAAAAGACTTTGGGTGCAGCTCCACGATGCTTATTTATTAACCATAGATTGTACTATATGGTGTAGATGAGTGGTTGTAGGTGGCACCTGAGAATTGTGAAAAATTTGTAAAAAAGTTAGGTTTTATAAACAAGGATTACAAGTCATAAAAAGAAGTAGGAACCCTGAAAAGGGGTCATAGAAAGAGACCTCGAGGTGCAAGAAAATTCAAGTCTCAAAAGTTGGATTATGCATTAGATTGAGGAGTCATAAGTTTGTTGACAATACATACACTAGGTTCATAGATTGGTTCTAAAGATGTGAAATTTGTCTGAGTATTAGTGTGTTCGATGAAAAAGGTCTACGACTTATAGATTGAAGTTATAGAACATGACTGTCAGTTTATAATGAAGTGTATTTTAGATATTTAGAGCTTTTCTAACCCCTAAAATATATTATTTTGGACCTAAGAAACTACCATATAACTATTTTTACTCTACAAACTCACCCCCATTCCCATTTAAATTCTCACAAATCACAAAATCGCTCAAGTTTTTTTTTCTCTATGATTTTGATCCAAGATAAGCTAGGGTAATTCAATACCAGCTATCATTTTCTATATTTTCTTTAAGTATTCCACTCTAAATATGCAGGTATTCATTCATAGACTCCATTCATCATTTGTATTCTAATGAATTCTAAAATATTTTTATGAATTTTAGTTTATGAAAAAATTGGAGTTTTTATGATCAATCATTGAATTTCATATTATGTTTTATTTCATAATTTTTAATTAAATCATGTAAGGATTGATATTAATTAAATTGATTATTTCATGATTTTATATGCAATTCCCCTCAAAATTCATATGGTGTTCATAAAATTCAATATGAGTTCCATTAATTATGATTTCAACTGATCTAGTTCTTCATGATTATGCATGATTTTAATTAAAGTTACATGATTTTATGTTTATTACTTGTGAGCTCATACTTTTACCCTCTTTCACTATAAGTTATGATTAAGAGTTAATAAAAGTTTCTTGCAAGTTCTATGAAAAGAATTAATTAAGCTTATATGACACTTGTTAAGGCAAGTATAAATGATTGTGGGATTTCCCACCTATTTATAAATTTGTAATGATGAAAGGACAATGCTCATATTATATGAGTCATTATGAAATACACTATTCTATGATCAAGTCTTTATGAATCAAATAGGTAAATAATTATTGCCTTTTGAAATATTAAACTTTATGATTCATGACTAGTATTCTATTGAAGTTTTGACTTAGCACTAAGCAAACTGTGATGTTGAGGCTTGACCTAAGAGGTCCTAGTAGTAATCTTTAGTCTCACAAATACGTGCTATAATAGAATTTTGTCCTAAGCTACTTATCAGTTGATCTACATGTAGTCTATGTTATAATCCACTTTATGAGTTAGTGTTTACCTTGGCAAGTATTCTCCCTTTTTTTGATGTAGGGGAAAATATCGAGATTCTATTAAACAATTCATATGACTTTATTATTGGTTACAGTTGATGTTCCACACATGATACAATTTTATACTACTCATTCTCCTATATCATTTATTATGATTTTGTTATGCATTGGCATACTTATGTTTTAATTATTCTTTAAATGCATCTTCTTCTCATACTTTTTATTAGGGTCAGTTTCATATCACAGCAGGTTAGCATGTGTTTTACTAACATAGTACCTTTCATTTCCTAAAACATACTTCTTTTTCCTACATTTTATCATAATGTTGTGTCAAAAGATCACTCCCATGCTCCTCATGGCTAGTGCCATCTCTAGCGTTCGAAGTTCATGAGTCCTTGTTATTTGAGGATATGTTGATATTCTCAGTGATTGTTAGTTTACTCTCATAAACCAAGATAGGTACTAGGTATGACATGACACATGACATTCTCGGGGACACTCTCAACTATCCTTCTTGACAAATCAGAAGCAAAAATGAAAAGCCTTAGTATAAGAGCATGAGAAGTATTGAAGTCATAAGATCCATACATTATGTCCAACAATTCTCTATGTAATAGACTAGGTACGGGCTAAGACATGTCCCTAGATCACCCCTTAATGAAATAAAGGATAGTATTAAAGATAGATCAACAATAACATAAAAGTTATAAGATAGCATATTCCATCCCCGAAGCACGAGGACTTACACAAACAGTTTTTTAAGCAAATCTAAATCTAGCCACAAGGAGGAGAAGGAGGATAGTCACCTATCCCTATATTGTGAAATAATGTTGGTAAAAAGTATGTGTTAGTACGTTTTAATGTACTATGAATGTGTGCATACAATATAATAATATACATGTGATACATAACAAAGTAATACATGAGTACGGAAATAAGCAGGACAAAAGTAAGGAAAGGAATCAACATTCTAATATGCCATGAAGGAAATAATGAATGATAACATAATGAATCAACATACGTGGGAAGTCATTGTAATCGACAATAAGACCATAAAAGATATAACATAGCATCCTAGTGTTTCCTCTGCATCAGAAAAAGGGAAATCCACTTGCCAAGATAGAAGTCTCTATGTCATAAGCTAGGTTGATCCACTAGCATCCCATATTGGGAACCATAAATCCTACAATAGCATGCAGTTATGTGATGATAGGATTTAGTATTATGGCCCATGTCGTAACCACGGGTATGCCCCAATCCTAAGATCCTATTATTTCTAAGTCAGTATCCCATGGAATATATAACATAAATATGAAATCAAATACATAAATAAATATGAAATCATGCTTTTTATTAATCGTCATAATTCAAACTTATCTCAGAATCATTAACATGATCAAAATCTCATAGTTCATAAATTCATTCATAGAAGTTTCTCATTTCATACCTAGTGTAATGTGGGAGGTCACTCACATCACTAGTACACTGGCCATAAATAGTGTAAAGTGGGAGGTGTCTCTCATGATTAGTACACCATCTGTAATGACACCCAGTTTAGGAGTCTAAGAGTGCTGAAAAAGTTGGACAGAAAAGGGCCTGGAGTAAGTTTACGAGGGGGACTTACAGTCTATTGATGGACTTATGGCCCGTAGGACGATCCTTAAACATAAACTTCAGGAAAGGAAAAATGTTTTCAAGTGTTGGGTAACACACATACCCAACAACGGCCCATAGGAAGGATGACGGACCATAGATGGGTTCATAGATGAGGGTCTCAACATGAAGAAAATTTGGAGTTTGCTAGAAAATGACCTACAAGTTAACAACATGGCTCACAGATAAACTCATTACCCATAGAATCCCTTCATAGATGACGTCCAAGAAAATGAGAAAAAATACTAAGTGTGGAAGGACTCTACGAGTCCAACCATGACCCGTAAGTCTACATACGGTCCGTAACAGATGGTTTTGTAGTTTTGGTCAGCAAACCAGTTTTAGGAATTTTTGAAAAAGTTAATAGGACAGATAAGGACTATGGTCCATGGTTCAATCCATGGCCCATAAATGGGCTTTCATGGGATTAATATAGTAGTTTTAATAAAGGTAAGTTTTGTCTTTTCTACAAATTTTATTCATAAACTACGTTATTTCTGGGAACTAAAGAAGCCTAAATCAAATCTTGAACCTTAAGGGACCTCCACTCTTCATTCTTCCAGATTCTAAAAGTTCCTAAGGCAATACTCTCTCTAGAAAAGAGACTAGGCAAGCTAGGCTTTTCAAGATTCCTCCTAAGGGCTTCAAGTTTGGTATTCCCAAGCTTACTAGGGTATGTGAGTTTGCTTTATGGGTCTTCTTTCACCCATAAGTCCTTCATGATGTATTTTACCTTTTCTATAATTCATGTCATTAGTGATTATACAAGGATTCTACTGAATAAGGGATGGGTATATTCATCCACCACAATTTCAAAGACAATATTTGCAATCAAGCAGTGATATGCAATTAATTTAATCAACTTTCTCAGACTTCATCAATACTAGGATATAGAATCAAAGCAAACCACTTCTCTAAATTCCTTAGCCATAATTTCAAACTCGCGAATTCAGAAGATTAAAATAGAGATACATAATAGAAACTTGAGTGAGAGACTGAGAAAATAATAAAAATTAAAGTGAATGGAACCTTAGGCTTGCTGGAATAGTGTTTGAGTGGTCAAAAAACTTGCTGGAAAATATGGTGGGGGTAAGATATTGTTAGACGAAGGGAAGAAGGATAGGGTTTGGGCAAATTTGCAGTATCTTTAAGAATGAGGGATTTACCCCTACTTTAATCCATTAACTAATTTGGGTAGAAGTTGAATTTTGATTCCACTAAACCCTATTTATGAGCCATATAAAGTCCTACAGCCCATAAGTCTTGGTTTCTTTGTTTTAAAAAGGCACTTTTGGAATCCTAACTTCTACGAATACATCCACGAGCCATAGAATGTTCTATGGCTCGTAGGTTGTGTTCATAGATGGCCCCCATACTTAGCAAAATTTCCAAAAACTTATCTAGAATCCTCGAACCCCATTCATGACAATGTAGTCTATTTTATGAACCATAAAGTTAGCTTATGGATTGAAGTACACAATTTTCTGCTTGCTGGAAATAGTTCTACAATCAGTTCCATAAGTCGTGGTTTACACCATGGTCCATATACTGACTCGTAAAACTCAATTTTCTAACTTTTGGTACTAGTTTGCTTATTAACCTTGTTCCTGCATATTCTCAGAAAAATAAACTATTGCCCTATATCTTTCTAGTCTATGAGTCAAAAAGTACAACCAAAACATGAAAAGTAAATCTACCTATGAGTCCAAATATAAAAATTAACATGAATACATGGAAACTACAACTAGTATCTTGGGTTGTCTTCCAAGTAGTGCCTGATGTATTATCATGAAACAACTTGAACTAACTAGTTACGAAGACTTCACCAAGTGTCCATACTTTCACTATCTTCACTTTATCAGCTTTGTTAAAGTATGGTTTGATTTTTGGCCATTGACCTTGAACCTCATGCCATCTTTGTACTCTAACTCAACAGCCCCATGGTTAAAAACATGTGTGACCTTGAGGGGACCTAACCATTTGGACTTGAATTTTCCATGAAACAACCTTAACCTTAAATTAAACAATAGAAACAAGTCTCCTAGTGAAAACTGATGATGCTTGATGTGACAGTCATGGTGTAGCTTTATCCTCTGCTTATACAATATTGAACTTTCATATGCCTTCAAACAAAACTCATCAAGTTTATTGAGTTGGCTCAGCCTTGTGTTCGCCACATCATCCTAGTCTAAATTTAGCTTTTTGAGTGCCCACATTGCCTATACTCAAGCTCCACAAGTAAGTGACAAGCTTTACAGAAAATAAGTTGGTAAATGAACATACCTATAAAAGTGTTGAATATGGTCTGATATGCCCATACTACATCATCTAACAGTCATGATTAATCTGTCTGGTTTACGTATATTGTCTTGGATAGAATTCTTTTATTCTCCCAATTAGATACCTTAACTGGCCATTTGTCTACCGATGGTAAAGCATTGCCACTCTATGCTTCACCCCAAGTTCTCTAGTAGATCTTTGAACAACCTATTGCAAAAATGGGAACCTCTACCACTGATGATAGCCCGAGAAGTGCCAAACCGTGAGAAGATGTTTCTTTTGAGAAACATTATGGCACTTTTACCTTCATTGTTAGGAAATATAATTTCTTTCACCCATTTTGAGACATAATCTATAGCAACCAAAATATACTTGTTCTAATAAAAATTGATGAATTGTCCCATAAAGTCTATACCTCAAACATCAAACAACTCAATCACCATGATGGGGTTAAGTGGGAGTGCATGCTTTTAGGAAACACCACTTTCTCTTTAGTACTTGTCACAACCTTTAGCATAATCATGGGCATCTTATTTGATGGTTTGTCAATAGTATCCATCCTATATTCTTATGTGATGTCTGAATTTCACTATGATGCCGGACGACCAATGATGAATGACAAGCCTCCAAAATGCTCATCATCTCCACCTCAAGAACATAATGATAGATAATCCCATCAGCACACACATGAAGCAAATACAGTTTATCCCAAAAAAACTTTTTCACATCAAATATAAACTTATGTAGCTGGTGAGAAGTCAGGACCAATAGAACCATATCACTGATTAAGTAATTTGTATAACTCGTGAACCATGGTATCAAATTGTGTAAACTATCAGTACTTTATCATCAGGAAAGATTCATCAATCTCCAACTTATCATTGAACTTTTCCATAGCCTTATCTCAAGTCTGGAAAGGTGGTCAATAACCTGATTCTCTGTCCCCTTCCTGTCAAACACCTCAAAATCAAACTCTTCAAGAAGAAGTACCCATCAAATCAACCTGTTGCTTGGAAGTTTGTTTAACCTACATAACTCTAACCACCATGAGTTTGGTTATGCACAATGAAGCCAACGTTGATGCCATGCCTATCATAAACTTTCCAAGGTAAAGGACGTCAACCTCTCTCTCTCTCTCTGATCCAAAGAGAATGTCTATCTTTTGGGATAAGATCTGCCAAAGTTAACTACACGACTATCATACACAAGCATAGTAGTTCTATGGCATTATCCACTTGCCCAACTCAGTGCTTAATACTCCTTCTTAAGACTAAAATATGCTCATGTAACTCATCTCTTTGACTCATATCAAAATAGCTCAACTTAATTTCTTAATAGCTTATTAACTCATGATTATCGTTCATGCAATCTAACTCACATCATGCAAGACTCTCACTTATATGGTTAGTTAATATCACATCAATTGTCTTCAGCACGTAAGACATATTAGATGCTTATCACGTGTATATGTATAACAAGAACATGTACTCCTCATGCTTACTCAACCTATAAATTAGACTCATGATATCAATTCAGTTAGCCTGCAACAAAATAATGTAATTTAGGACTAGGCTATCAAGCATATGATTAGTATTCCAATTTCAAGGGAACAACAATGCAACTCATTAATTTCTTTAAATATATGCATGAAGACTCAAAACAAGTGCAAGAAACACAGAACTTAAAATCACTGGATTTGCATTACTAAGTTATTACTCATAAACTTTACTCAAGTAGATAAAAGGGCGCATGCATGAACTCAATCTAACACTTTAAGTAGCCTTACATACCTAGAAATTTGAAGGATAGTCAATCCTCATGTTTGAACTAGAAACTCTCATTTTTCTTCTTTCTCTGGTGCTCTCAAGAATTCCTAGGTATGTATTAAGGGATAATACACTTACGATTATTATATAAGACTTACATTAAGTCCAAAACATCATGCTAACTAATTAAAAATGGTTAGGAAAAGACAAGAATGCCCTTCTTAAAACTGCCGACAGGAACCACAAAACCCCATCTACGGGTCGTGGTTCCACCTATGAGCCTTAGGTGGACCTGTGTAGGTGAGGGTATCCAAGAATTTTAGTTACTGGAAATCGACATAGAAATTACAAAACCTCTTTATACGAGCCATAAGTTGAGTTATGGTCCATCGGACAACTCGTGGTTCTAAGGTTCCGAAAACTATGTTCTCTAAAACTTCAACCTACAAACATGACTTATGGGCCTTAACATATATGAGGACCATCTGACAACATGTCACTCAGTATCCATAAAAGTTAATTTTTGAATCAATAAGCCACGAAACAAAATCAATGGGTCATAGAATTTTATATAGTTCGTAAGGTACCATGTATAATAGCCTCAAACTTAGAAAATATCGCCAAGTTAGCTGCATGACCTATGTGACCTTATCTATGGACGGGGATCACACCATGGGTCATAGATAGCCTTTATGGTCTCTCCCCCCAATGATTTTTCAGTTGTATTTCCTCATCTCATTTTGGGTATTTACGGTCAAATAGGTAAAATAACTTAAGGGGTGTTCCATTATCTCTCCTTCGGGATCATTTGTCCTTGAATGAAGAGAAATATAGAAATTGAGTCGGGGCACAAATCCTATCATGCACACCAATAATCAAATGGATCTCCACTCATTCATGCAATCAAGCAAGTAAGCAAATAAACAAGTAAGGCAAGTAAATAGTCAACAATCATCACAATCACCAATCGGACTCTTGGTTGCTATCATCAATCAAACTCAGAATAAAAAGGAACTTAAGAATTAAGAAAGAATCATTACTATCAACTCTCTGATCATTAACAGGTAGAAATAAATATGGGTACTTTGCCTTCATATCCCTCTCTGCTTCCCAAGTAGTTTCTTCTACAAACTGGTTTCTCCATAACACTTTAACAGATACAATCTCTTTAGTTCTAAGCTTGCGAACCTGATGATCAAGGATTTGAAAAGAAATCTCCTCATAGCTCAAAATTTTTGCTTCTCCAATACTCTCAAAAGGCATAATTAGCTGTAATCTCCCAAATACTTCTTAAGCAGGGAAATGTGGAGGACTGGATGGATAGCCACTAACTCTGAGGGTAACTATAGCTCATAAGCTACATTGCTCACTCTTTTTATGATCTAGTAGGGGACAATACACCTAATACTCAACTTCCCTTTCTTGCCAAATCACATAATACCCTTCATAGGAGACATCTTCAAATACACCCAATCGTTGACTTCAAACTCTAAGTCTCTCCTTCTAGCGTCGGTGTAGGATTTATGTTGACTCTTTGTAGTTATCAATCTTTCTTGAATGGTCCTAACTTTCTCTATGTCTTGGAGAACCTAGTTTGGTCCAATAAATTCTTCTTACCTAGCCCAAACCAATCAATTGGCAATCAATATCTCTTCGCATAAAGAGCCTTATATGGAGCCATTTGAATACTCTAATGGAAGTTGTTGTTGTAACAAAACTCAGTAAGAGGCAAGTGGCCAACCCAATTAGCTTTGAAGTCAATGATGAAGCCCCTCAACATATCTTCCAAGGTTTGAATGGTGCACTCTGCCTGTCCATCAGTTTGAGGGTGGAACACGATGTTGAGATTTACCTTAGAACCTAAGCACTTTTGAAAGGATCTCCAAAACTAGGCAGTGAATTGAGCTCATCTATCTAAGATGATGGACATGGGGACTTCATGTAGTATGACAATCTCCCTTATGTATAATCAGGCATAATCCTCTGCTGTGTCAGTCATCTTTACTGCCAAGAAGTTTGTAGATTTTGCCATCCAATCAACTAACACCCAAATTGAATCATACTGTCTACAAGTCCTCGGTACGCCTATGATGAAGTCCATATTAATCATCTACCATTTCTATTTTGGAATCTCAAAGTTCTAGGTGACTCCATATGGCTTTAAGTTCTCAACTTTATCTTAGTGGCAATTCAAGCATCTAGAAACAAACTATGTAATATCTCTCTTCATTCAACTCCACTAGTAGATCTCTCTCAAGTCATGGTACATTTTAGTTGACCCTAGGTAGATAGAATATCTAGATTTATAGGATTTTGGCAAGATCCTTTCTCGAATACTATCAACATCTATAGCACATAATCTACTTTGTTATCTCAATACCCCATCTCCTATTTTGATGAATGTCGTTACTATCTGCTTATGTACATCTTCCTTTATTTGGACTGAGATGGGATCTTGGCCTTGCTTCTCCTTTACCTCTACCACAAGAGATGATGTAGACCAATTACGCATAAGTATTCCACCTACTCTAGATTCATCTAATTGAACTCCCAATCACGCTAGTGTATGCACCTCTTTAGCTAACTCTCTCTTCTCCTTTTCAACATGAACAATGGTTCTTATACACAACTTTCGAAGAGCTTTAGCAACCATATTAGCTTTACCTAGATTATATAGGATGCTCATGTTGTAATCCTTGAGAAGCTCAAAACATCTCCTTTACCTCAAATTAAACTCCTCGGTGAAGACATATTGCAGGCTCTTATGGTCTGTGAAGACATCAACATGTGCTCCATATAAGTAGTGGCACCAAAGCTAGAGGATAAATACCACTTCTACCAATTCCAAATCATCATGGGATAATTCCTCTCATACACCTTGAGTTGTCTCAAAGCATAGGAAACAACTTCACCTTCTACATCAATATGCATCCCAATCCCACTCTCAAAGGATCAAAATAAGTGACAAATCCATCAGTTGCTTCAGAAAAGGTAAACACTGGGGTTGTGGTCAACCTTGTCTTCAGCTCTTGCTCCTCTAACACTCATTGAACCATTGAAACTTGAGCTTCTTCAGAGTCTACCTAGTCAACGGTGCAGATATGGTAGAGAATCCATCAACAAACCTGCGATAGTGACCAACCAAACCCAAAAAACTTCTTATGTCAGTTATAAAAGTTGGTGTAGGTCAATTCTTAACCATCTCAGTCTTTTGAGTATCCACCTAAATGCCATCACTCAAAGATATATGACCTAAGAATGCCATAGATTTGAGCCAAAATACAGACTTTGAAAACTTTGCATACAACTCATTATCCTTGAGCATCTGCAAAGCAATTCTGAGATGGTTAGCATTTTCCTCCTCATCTATGAAATATACAAGATATCATCAATAGAAACAATCATGAACATGTCATGATACCATTAGAATATATTTTCGTCAAGTCTATGAAGGATGCAGATGTATTTGTCAGTCCAAAAGTAATTACCAAGAACTCAAAATGACCATATCAGGTTTGGGAAGTCATCTTTGAAATATCATATTCTCTCACTTTAAATTGGTGATAGCCTGATCTAAGGTCTATCTTGGAGAAAACGGTGGCACCCTAAAGTTGGTCAAACAAGTCATCAATTCTCAAAAAGAGATATTTATTCTTGACCCTTACCTTATTCAATTGGTGGTAGTCAATACACATTCTAAGTGAACCATTCTTCTTTCTTGTGAATAAAACTAGAGCACCGTATGGAGAGTCACTCAGCCTTATAAAGCCCTTCCTTAGCAAATCTTCCAACTCAATAGGGGTAATTCTATATGCCAAAATAGAGATGGGTTGGATGTCAAGAAGAATATTAATTTTGAAGTCAATCTCCCTGAAACACCCCTCATATGCTTTAGAAGTCCCATAATCATAATTTCCATATAACTCAAAATCCCTGCGTGATTTCAAAAATTCGACTTCATATTCTCGATTAATAGGCAAAATTGAGTGGGAAATGGGTATAACTCAGATTTTAAAAGACCTGTAGCAAAAAATATTTTTTGATAATTTTTGAATTCCAGTAGGTATGCACGCCTTAGCCACGACGCGCCAGAGGCGTAGAGTAGTGTATTTTACCAGGCACGATTAGTCCGCTTCACGCTAGGGGCGCATACAAGCATAAAATTTTTCTTAATTTTCTTATTTCTCCCAAGGAAATTGGGGTCATAGCCCCATGCCCACTTAAATGTTAAATCTCTCATACTTAGCCATTTTTCAATTCTATAGCTCACAAAACCCTCTCTAAAACCTCTCTAAGACCCTATCAATTCTCTCATTCAAATCTAGGGATTTTAAGCTCAATTTTGGAACTCAAGGACTCATTTCAAGCTCTAAGTCTACTTCAAGTTCATTTCAAGAAATTCAAGATTTAAGGTATGTGGGTTTTCATCCATAGGTTCTTTCACCCATGGAGCCCAACCTTCCCAGTGTATGAAAATTGCATATTTTCAAGTTGTATTACCTATGGGTATCTCCTATTATGAAATGTGAACATAAATCATGTTGGAGTTTTACCAAGTATTGATTGATTATGCATGAATGTCTATTTCAAGCTTATTCCATGAGTTGATTTTGCCTATTGAGACTATGCATGTTCTAAGCTATGAATATATGAACAATTATGAGCTATTGTGATGGATTTCAAGGTACCCTATGTGAGGATTTTACTACCGTGTTGGTAGGTTGATTTACATTGAGTTTACTTATCTTGTTTTACTCTCGAATTGCATGACTTTGAACAAGTATCATGAACCCACCATGTGTTTGATAAAATGACATAACAAGAATTCTCTAATTACTGATGATCTACTACATGATTTATAAGTCAGGTGACTTTATGATGATTAAGGGCTTCAAGCAAGTATTGGATTCAAGAAAAGTATCTATAATGTTACAAGTATCAAGTTTCGCCCTATTGCAAGATTTTACATCTTTTGAGCTATTCATGCTAAAGCAAGGGTCCTTGTATGATTATAATCTATTCTCATGTTTAAGTTAGGCTCACTAGTAGAGGTCAAGCATATTTATGAGCTACTAAAGTCATGTTTTTACAAGCTATTCATGTTATGATTAAAATATAATTATTTTAATTATTTTGTGGAATTTGACTTAGTACTGATTGGGGCTTTAGATGCGGGTTCGACTCAAGGGGTCCTTATATAAAGTCTTTAGTGTCTAAACGATGTGCTAACATAGGATTATGATTATCACCCTTGATATACTATTGGATCCAACTAGTTATACCACCCCTTGTCGAGGGGGTGACATGCCTCGAATTATTCTTTGTATGGTTTAACATAGCAACTATACACCTTGTCGAGAGGGTGACATGCCTCGATCACCTTAACGAGGTGGTGATACACCTTGATCACCTTACCAAGGGGGTGACATACCTTGGATTCCAAGTAGTAGCTCGCTTGGTCTATGTCATTTGAGGCTTTTTCGCATACAGGTATTATGTATTATTCAAGTTGAATGATATATAAGCATGTTTTAAATACAAGCATTGATCATGCATGCCATATTGAGATTATGTATCCTTTGCTTATGATTATGAATTTTGACTATATTAGCTTATATCCTCGTTGTATTGCATCCCACATACTTAGTACATACAAACATATTAATGCATATTCTATGCCTATATGATATCATCATATAGGGACTGAAGCTCCTTTCGATCATCCTCCTCTACATGGATAGTTCAATTCTCCGATAAAGCTTTTGTGAGTCCTCAATTCTGAGACAATACCTACTTATTTCATGTTATGTTGAGACTCCATCTCATGTTGAATACTTATTATTATGAGGGTGAGCCCAGGGAGTGTCTTGGCCCCCACTCCATTCTAAGTTAGAGGTGTTGTTAGATACTATGTAATATTTATGCTGTGAGCTTGACTTTTTTATCCTTTTTATGAATATCAAAGATTTCCCTTAGTCCCGTTTTCCTCTTTTTTATATTATTTGTTGATGCTTATTTTGCTTCCATAACCAAAGATGTATAAATGATATGTTAAGAGGCTTGTTTTGAGTCTATTCGGGTTACCCATTCATTATGTGATATATAGGCCCTAGGCTTGGGTCATGACTTAGTATCAGAGCCCTAGGTTGTTAATTGTCCTCGAAAATGCAACATACTGCATCAGAGTCTTATTTATGGTTGTGAAGAGTGCCACAACTATCAATGGAAGATTGTGAGGTGTTTTAGGAAATGTTTTACTTCTTCGTGGTCTATATTATGCTTTAGATGTAAATATAAGGCTTTTCCCAAACGAATGCTCTTTGCTCTTCTAGATCATACTGATACCAAGACGAGGACTATAGAGAGTTTATGCTCCCGAGGAGCAACCGGCCCCTCCTGCTCCACAATCTCCTCAAGATGGAGGGGTAGCCCAAGAAGGGTTTCGGGATATCATCACAATATTAGCCTGTGCTATGACCAACCAGATGAACCAAGGGGCCTAAGCCCCTCATGCTCCTACTCCCGTCTTAACGCTGAAGGATTTCACAAGAATTAATCCGCCGGAGTTTAATGGGTCCAAGGTGGATGAGGATCTCCAAGAGCTTATCGATGAGGTGTATAAGGTGTTATCTATTATGGGGGTCAATTTGAAGGAGAAAGTGGAGTTAGTGGCCTACCAACTCAAAGGTGTAGCCCAAATTTTGTTTACTCAATATATATTGGAGAGGAGAGATGATGATGTTATTTCTTGGGAGGAGGTCAAGGCCGCATTTCTCAATCGATTCTTCCCTATCAAGTTAAGACAGGCTAAGATGATGGAATTTATGAACCTCAAGCAAGGTTCCATGAGTATGAGGGAGTATGCTCTCAAGTTCAACAAGCTTTCTAAGTATGCTCCATATTTGGTGGCCAACCCTAGAGATAGAATGAATAAATTCATGTTAGGAGTGTCCGACTTGGTTAATGAAGAGTGTCGTATAGCCTTGCTACTGAGTGATATGGATTTGTCTCGGCTTATGACATATGTCAAACAACTAGAGGAGGAAAAGCTTATAAAGAAAAGATGTGGTGAGTCTAAGAGGTCTTGATGTGAAGGTGGTTTCCAAGATTCTAAGGGTGGCCGGTTTGCTCAAGGTTACAAATTCCAAGGCCAAGGGTTTTCCAATGTTCCTAATAAGAGATTTGCTAATGATACCCTAAGATTCCAAGGTGGTAATGGTGGAGTGTCTAATACTAAGTGCCAAAGATGTGGTAGATACCATGGTGGCCCATGTTTGTGAAACTCTAATGCTTGCTATGGTTATGGTGAAGTGGATCACAAGGTCATTGATATCCTCATGCTCAAACAAAGGTAGAGATGGTCGTGTTCAAGGCCAAGGTGCTAATGCGGGTTAAAGGGCAAAGGGAGGCCAACAAGGGCGTGCTTAAAGGCAAAATAGGTTCTACGCTCTCTAAGGAAGGCAAGGAGTGAATGAGGTGCCTAGTGTTGTCATCAGTGTTAAAGGTTTTTTATTATGATGTGTATGCCTTGATAGATCCGAGTGCCACTCTTTCTGTCATTACTCCTTTTGTTGCCAAAGAGCTTCATGTCAGTCCCGAATTGTTGTGTGAACCTTATGAATTGTCTACCCCCATTAGTGAATCCATTGTTGCTAAAAGCATCTATAGAAATTGTCCAATGTTCATATTGCATAAGGTCTTGCCTTGTAATTTTGTTGAATTAGATCTGGTGGATTTTGATATTATTCTTGGGATGGATTGGTTACATGCATATTATGCTTTTATTGATTGTAGAACCTGTACGGTTAAATTTCAATTCCCTGATGACCCCATCCTTAAGTGAGAAAGTCATAATGTGGTGATCAAGGTTAGATTCATTTCTTGTCTTAAAGTCCAAAAGTTGACTTCTAAGGGTTGCCTTTATCATCTTGTGAGGGTTAGGGATGTTGAGTCTAAAGTCCTTCCTATCAATTCAATTTTAGTGGTCAATGAGTTTCTTAAAGTCTTTCTCGATAACCTTCTCGGTGTTTCTCCCGAAAGTTCAATCACTAGTTGGGCAGATTTGCAGAAGGCCTTCTTGGAAAGGTGGTTCCTTAGGTCGAAGAAGCTCAAGTTAAAGGATTAGGTTAACAATTTTGAGCAACTTTCTAGTGATTCAATTAGTACTACGTGGAAGTGGTTTACTAAGTATTTTAGCAGTATCACTGACCACAAGATAGTATATGATGCCTTGGTGGAGATTTTTCATCGTGACCTTGATGAGAATAGCCAAGCTTGTGTTGACTCTACTATAGGGGCATGTTTCTAGATCAACCTTTTACAAGGATTGTCAAAAGGATGGAACAGGTGATCAAGACTAATCGTGCATGGGGACAATCGAATAGATCTTCTATGAGGAGTTGATGTGTTGCTAATATCAGTTCAGAGCAAGCCAAGATCAATGAGGAGATTATGCAACAACTTGCTCAACTCCGCACAAGCATAGATATGGTGCTCAAGCAGAATCAGGAAAGAGTGAATGTGGTAGTCTACTAACCTTCGCGTGCACCTGTGTACGATGAGACTTATTATGATAAGAATGCTTATTTTGTGAATGATCAGACAAGGCATTTCTGGATCAATTCCCAAGGGTCAAATCAGGACTATTGGCGCCAAGGTCAAAGAAACTAAGGTTAGAACTATGCTAGAGATGGAGCTTATAGAAATAAGTGAGGTGGTTATTATGAGAGAAAACAAGGGTCCTAAAGCAAATTGGGGTAGAAGAGATGATTTTAGGATGGTCCATATGTGCCACCACATAACCGAGATGCTAGTACAAGTAATTCTATAATTGAAAAGATGTTTGACCATTTGTTGAAGAAGGTCGAGACATAAGAGGAAACTCTAAGGGGCATAAAGTCTGATATTTCAAACATTAATCAAAAGATAGAGTCTCATTCTGTGGCCATTAAATAGCTTGAGCAACAATTTGCTTAAGTGTCAACTCAGTTGAATCAGCATCAAAAAGGTACATTTCCTAGCAACATAGTTCAAAACCCAAAGAATGAAAGGCAATGTATGGCGGTTACTACTAGAAGTGACAAGAGTACCATTGATCCTCCTATGCTGATTGAGGTAGAAGATGTTCATGAGGAGATACTTGCAGGTAAACATATGATTGAAGGAGATGACTGTGTCAAAGATGGGGTGACTGAGGTAGCTGAAGAGCCACAGAAGTATAAGTCTGTCCCAAGACCTCCTCCTCCTTTCCCTCAAAGACTCAATAAGAGGGAAGAGGAAGGCAAGTTCAAACACTTTCTCTCCATGCTTAAACAACTATCCATAAACATCTCTTTGATTGAAGATTTGGAGAAAATGTTGGGTTATGCACTATATATGAAAGACTAGGTTACTAAGAAGCAGACTGTAAGTCAAGAGCTTTCGAAAGAGACTCAACCTTCTAGTAGTATCACTACTAAGTCATTGGCTCAAACACATTAAGATCCAGGTGCTTTCACTATAACTTGCACTATAGGAGATGTAGAGTTCGCAAGATCACTTTGTGATTTGGGTGCTAGATTCAATTTCATGCCTCTTACAGTGTTCAGGAAGCTTAGTTTGGGTGCCCCTACTTCAACTAAAATGAGGTTGTTAATGGCGAATAGAACAATCAAGAAACCTATTAGGATACTCTATGATGTGTTAGTAAAAGCTTAACAATTCATATTCCTTGCGGAATTTGTTATTCTTGATTGTGAGGTTGATTTTGAAGTTCCTATTATCTTGAAAAGGCCTTTCTTAGCTACTGGTTGCACCTTTTTTGATATGGAGAAAGGTCTGGTCAAGTTTAGATTTGCGAATGATATGCTCATGTTCAATATGTGTCAACAAGCAAAGAGGGACAATGATATGAGAGTGGTTTCAGATATTGAGACTGATGATGATGATGAACCAAAGGTTCCACTTGAGCTAAGGCTAGGTGTTGATACGTTGGAGGTAGTATTGGTGAACTTTGACAGTGATGGTATTCCACATTATGAGGAAACAATAAATGCTCTCGGGGTATCTTTTGGTCTTAAACGTCAAACTTAACTAGAGCTAGACTTGCAGAATTGAGAGTCACCACCCACAAAGACCTCCATAGAAGACCCATCGGTGTTAGAACTGAAAGCACTTCCAACATATTTGAAATATGTATTTTTTGGGAGTCAACAACACTTTGTCGATCATAATAGCTGCAGATTTGACTGATTAGCAAGCGAATGCCCTAGTAACCATGCTCAAACAATTTAAGAAGGCTATTAGATGCACTATTGCAGACATTATTGATATAACTCTTGGAGTATGTACACACAAAATTCAGTTAGCCAAAGACTACAAGCCGAGCATTGAGCATCAAAGGCACTTGAATCCTCCTATGCAAGAGGTTATTCGCAAAGAGATCATTTAATGGTTAGATGCAGGAGTCTACCCAATCACCAATAGTGAATGGGTGAGCCTAGCATAATGCATTCCAAAGAAAGAGGTATCACAATGGTACCTAATGCTAACAATGAATTGATCCCTATGAGGCCAGTCATAGGATAGAAGGTATAAGTGGATTATAGAAATCTCAATGCCTCGACAGAGAAGGATCACTTTCCTATGCTATTCATGGATTAGATGCTTGACAGACTAGCAGAAAAGGGGTGGTACTGTTTTCTTAATGGGTATTCTGGATATAATCAGATCATCATCGCTTTGAAGGCTCAGGGGAAGACCACGTTTACATGCTTGTATGAAACCTTCACATTTAAAAGGATTCCATTTGGGTTGTGTAATGCACCAGGAACATTTTAGAGATTCATGATGTCTGTCTTTTTAGACATGGTGGAGAGTACTACTGAGGTCTTCATCGATGATATTAGTGTGGTTGGAAACTTATTACAAGATTGTTTGGCACACCTGTATGATGTGTTGCGATGATGTGTAGAAAGTAATTTGGTGCTAAACTGGGAAAAATGCCATTTCATAGTGAAAGAGGGTATTGTGTTAGGCCACAGGTTATTTGGCAAAGGCATGAAGGTCAACAAAGCTAAAGTTGAGGTGATTAAGAAGCTTCCACCACCCATCTCAGTAAAGGGTGTGAGGAGTTTCTCAGGACATACAGGATTCTATCGAAAGTTCATACAAGACTTCTCTAAAATTTCAAACACATTGTGTAAATTATTGGAGAAAGATGCTAAGTTCAGGTTTGATGATGCATGTATGCAAACCTTTGAAGAGTTAAAGAAGAGATTGATCTCAGCACCAATTATTGTAGCTCTAAACTGGTCCAAGCCCTTTGAAATCATGTGTGATGCAAGTGGAGTTGCTCTAGGTATAGTATTGGGACAGTGCAAGGAAAAGGTATTACATCCCATATATTATGCTAACAAAGCCCTAAATACAGCCCAAAAGAATTACACTGTCAAGAAGAAGAGTTACTTGCATTGGTCTTCGCATTCTAAAAGTTCATATCATATTTGTTGGGAGCCAAAGTGGTGGTACATACAGACCACTCAGCACTTAAATATTTGATGGCTAAAAAGGATGCAAAACCAAGGTTGATTAGATAGATGTTTCTCTTGCAGGATTTCAATTTTGATGTCATTGACAGAAAATGGATAGAAAATCAAGTTGCAGATCACCTATCCAGATTGGAAGATGCGACAATGATGAAATTTGATAATGGACTAGAGATAAATGGTTCCTTTCCTGATGAGAGAGTATTGGCTACATTGCATGATCTTATACCTTGGTTTGCATATTATGCAAATTACTTGGTGACTGATATTATGCCACCTATCTTAAATACACATCAATGTTAGAAGTTTATGCATGAGGATGTTCTTTTGGGATGACTCGTACTTATTCCGTGTATGTTTGGATGGATTCATCATGGTGTTCCTGAGGTCAAAATGATAAGCATACTTGAGGCATGCCACTCATCATCGGTGGGTGGACATCATAGTGGGATTCAAACAGCCTACAAGATTTTACAATGTGGATATTATTAGCCCATAATCCACCAAGATACCTATGACTATGCCAAAGCTTGTGATAGGTTTCAAATAGAAGGCGGGGCCACTCGCATGTATGAGTTCCCTCTAAATCCTATTTTAGTGATTAAGTTGTTTAATATGTAGGGGATAGATTTCATAGGACCATCTGTTGGCTCACATGGAAACAAGTACATCTTTGTTACTATGAATTATGTACCAAAGTCGGTGGAGGTCGTGGCCCTACCTAACAATGAGGGTAAAAGTGTCACAGCATTCCTAAAAAGGAATATCTTGTCGAGATTTGGTACTCCTCGGGCTCTCATCGGGGATGGAGGCTCTCACTTCTACAATAGACTTTTTAAAGCTCTTCTTCAAAAGTATGGAGTGAAACATAGGGTGGCATGCCTTATCATCCCTAAACAAGTAGGCAAGTGGAAGTGTCAAATAGGGAAATTAAATAGATTTTATCTAAGATTATGAATGCAAACTGAACATATTGGTCTCAGAAGCTGGATGATGCATTATGGGCATACCGGTCTGCATTCAAGACCCTTATAGGCATGTCCTCATATCAACTTGTTTTGGGGAAGGTGTGTTATTTGCCAGTGGAACTTGAGCATAAAGCAATATGGGCATTGAAGAAGTTAAATCTAGATTGGAATAATGCAACTACATGTAGATTGAGCCAACTCAATGAGATTGATGAGTTTTGATTGAAAGCATATGAGAGCTTTGCCTTGTATAAGCAAAGAATGAAGATACAACATGACTTCAGCATAGAAAATCGCCAATTCACACCAGGGGACTTAGTTCTACTCTTTAATTCCAGACTGAAGTTGTTCCCCGAGAAGCTTAAATACATATGATTTGGACCCTTTAGGGTAGCACGCATCTTTAATCATGGGGTTGTTGAATTGGAGAGACAAAATGGAGGTACTTCCAAAGTAGATGGCCAAAGAGTCAAGCCATACCTTGAAAATGTGGAAGAAATCAAAATAATTGAAGAATGGGATCTTGATCAAGTCTGAGTACTCATGATAACTATATCATGTTGGGACCATAAATCAGACGCTGCTTGGGAGGCAACCCAAGATGGACTATAACGCTTAGGCACCAAAATATGTTTTTTACCCCTACTTTTTCTATTTTTGATTAGTTTGGTGCATTGAGGGCAATGCACAACTTTTTCAATGAGGGATGCATAGTTATGGGCCTTAATGAAGTTTGAGTAGGTTGTGGTCCATAAATATCAAAAATTTTAATCTTAAAATTTTTTTGTCTGTGTTCTTTTTCCTCGTGGATATTTAATTTCTGTCAAACCGGCACGTTTAGGATGTTTAGATAATTTGTGTAGCATATACTACTAATACTTAAGGCATACAACATGTTTTATGTTTTGTTTTGAAAATTATTACCCACCAAAAATTTTTGATTAGTAGTTAAATGGCAACCATGCATGTTTGGGTGTTTGGCAATAGCTGATCTGATAAGTGAGGTTAAATTGAGACATGAAGCATAATCGATGAGTTGCTTGTTGATAATGTACTGCAATACCAAGTGAACGTGAGCTTATTTTGATAGATTCATGCACTTTGTGCTAATTCAGAACTTGCTCTGTTACTCTAAGTTATATTGTAGATTAAATGGACTAGGAAGGGATATTAGGCCTTTGTTCTTTAAATTAGTCCATTTTAGCCTAAAATAACTAACCAACTAATGTTTTATCCCTTGTTCTAAATATTTGAGCCTTACATGAACCAATTCTTTCTAAATCACCTAATTAGACTAACCTTGTCTAGTGAAAAAACTTGAGCTTGGCCCTGGTCTGTCCTTGAGCATTTTGAATCTTGATTGAGGTAAAAAGCCTAAGTAGAGGGTGGCTACCAAAAGTGGCCCTGGTTAAGGGAATAGATATTGAGTACTTCGATATAGGCTAAAAGTCTAAGTTGATGGTGGCCGATGTATGGGTATAGTCATAAAAATAAGGTGGTGAGTTGGGAATAGGGAGAAATAGAAGCAAATCATGTACCAAGTGCAAGAAAAAGAAACAAAAAGCCTTAGATTAAGATTAAAAGAAAAATGAAGTGTAAAAATGAGGCAAAAGCTGAAAAATGAGAAGTAAATACTCAGAAAAGCTTGAATGTGAAAAAAAGGGAGGATAAGGTGAAAATATTCTAGTTAGTAAGGTGAAAGTGATGAAAAATATAGTTTAAGGATGGTTTTTAGTCACTATTTTTCCACAATGTCATACCAAAGCCCCCTGAGCATACATTACAAGCCTAGAAAGTCCTAAAGTGATCCTAGTCCAGTTGGTTGAAAATCTGAGTCATGAGTGTATGGGAAAGCCTATGGTATTAGTCATTATGCATGAAAATCTTTTGTGAGAGTGAGTGTGTTTGCATAGTTCTAAAAACTAAATTTGAAATCATCATTGAATGTCAAAAATGGGACTTATTTCTATGAGGGCATTTGCATTGCATTGTTAGCATTTGACTTGTTCATTGATTGTGAATTGTTGATATTCCTTTGCTTGCCATAGTTGTATTGTCAAATGCACTAGCGTATTTTGGTTTTCTAAATAGCTATCAGATCTTTGTTTGAAAAGTTGGTGTGGTACCTGAATTTGACTTGTATGTGATGTATGTCATTGGATTGAGGTCTTTGTGTTGTTATTTTTTCTATACAGTTTGAGTCATTGCTTGAGGACAAGCAACAGTTTTAAGTTGAGGGTGTTGATGTGTTGTCAAAATATAGTACATTTGATGCTTAAAATTTAGGATTTTGTATGTTCTTAATGCGATATTTATAGTTTTTATGTGTTTTTGTAGGTAGTTTTTGCAGGAAAGCTGGTTGGCATGATTTTGGAAAAATTTGTAGACTTTTCTAGTGTTTGAGGGTTTATGAGACACTCTATGAATAGTAGAGCCTTCTAGGAGTCGTAGAGGTAGTTTTATGAAGTTTCCAGTGAAGGATGAAAGTCTGAAATTCAGCCATGCGAGACTTCTATACGAGTCGTAGATCACTCTATGCATCGTATAGAGGGGTTTCGTGAAGATTTCCAAAAAAGGACCAGATGTTACAGGTGAAGTCTACGTGCAATACGAGTCATAAATCAGTCTATGACTCATAAAGTTGATTCGTAGCAGTGAAGTCCAAGATTCAAGATGTTGAACACGAGACCCTGATTATGACTCGTAAATCCAATTACGATTCATAAAGTCCTGTCATATAAAGTCATCGATCAGTTTTTCTAATTTTCTAGGACTTATTTGTAAATACTATAAATAATAATTTTTAAGTCATTATTCATAGAACATAGTAGAAAGGACGTCATTAGAGTACTTTTTAGGGTTTTATACTTGGAGACAAAATATTGGAGAGGAGAATACACTTGTGGATTTATTTTATCTTTCAATCTTATGATTGTCAATACAATTTGAGTTTGCTTGTTCTTCAATCCAATTGGATAAGTGATTAATTATGTTTTCTCAATTCATGATTTCTTCATCTACCCATAGCATGAATAGCTAAATCTACAACTTGGGGTTGTAGGAACGATGAAGATCTAAGCAAATAAGCCCAAATAATTTGTAATTCTTGGAATAGGTATTTACATGTATTAATTAATTCTCTTCATTTTGCATATTTTTTTAGTGTTGGCAAACATTAGAACTTGCCTAGTGTTACTTTCCCCATCTAGGTGGTAATGAATAGGAAAAGAGATTGGTTAACAGAATTTAATAATATGTTCTCATCTAATCAACCAAACTAGACCAAGGGGAGCTTGACTGGGACTATGGGTAATGGTTAGTATTGCACACTATGACGATGGGCTAAGTCACATAGTGAAATTTGCCTCCCACCTTTGACCAAAAGGCTCGATGAACTTAAATTATCGTCCTACATGCTATAATCTAGTCAAGAATTAGGTTATCCGGGGATATTGAGTTAGTGAATCATGGGGAGTATAGTCGAGAATTGGGTTATCCGCGGATATTGAGTTAGTGAATCATGGGGAATATAATTACCAAGTTGCTCTCTATTATTGATTGTCTCTTATTTTAGTTAGTTTAGTTTAATTTCTTATCAACCATTGCAACCCCTCCCCCCTATTTTGGGGAATCGAGTTAGTCAATACTTAAGTTGTTTATTAGTGAACCAACTTCGTATTCTCTGTAGGATTTGACCCTAACCCTGGTTAGGTTTTATATTTGACAATGACCATTTTATCCTCCAAAAGAGAGGTGTAACTTGGGCGTGATCAGCCTTGTTTCTCCATAATGGACATTCTGTCTGAAAATGACCCACCTAGCCACACTTGTAGCAACTATTTCCTTACTCTTTGCACTCTTCCAAATGCATCCTGCTATATTTTTCACAAGGTGGCTCCCCTTTCTAGCCAAGGGTCACACTAGACTGAGAGCGATGTGCTCCGAAGTTGTGCTAACCTTGGGACTTTTGATCATACCTATTATTTGAGGCTAGTGCACTCGCTGAAGATGGTGTATAACCCAAAGGTCTCTTTTCGGAGTAGGACTTTTCTCCCTTGCTCTACTTAGACTTTTTGGGCTCAGGCCCTACTAACTTAGCCTTCTTGTCGGATGCTCCTCTCTCTCTCTTCTTATCCTCTTCCACTTTTTGTGCATAAACCATCAGCCTAGAGATGTCCACACTTAGGATCAGCAATGTTGCCTTACACTCTTTCTTCATATGCTTACCCAGGCCAGATATGAACCTCCTCATCATTGCCTTCATATCCTGGACTATCTCTAGAGCATACCTAGATAACATAATGAACGTGAGGCTATACTCCTTGATGGTCAACCCCTCCTGATTCAAGTTCATAAACTCTTTGATCTTTACCTCCTTTAACTCCTTGGAAAGAAGTGATCAAGGAATGCACTTTCAAATTTGCCCCATTCAGAAGGCTTAGCATCCTCACCTCGACCCTCTTCTTATTGATTATACCAAATGTTTGCCACATCCTTCAGCTGATAGGTAGCAAGCTCAACTCCCTCAATCTCAATCACATGCATGGCTTTCTGAACTTTCCATATCTCATAAATGCAATTCTGAGGGTCCTCCTCAACCTTTGACCCCATGAAGATTGGTGGGTTCATCCTTAGAAAATACCCAAGTCTATTTATAGTAGTTGGCTCTTGGGAGTTAGAACTAGGAGGCTCTAAACTCTGATTCCCACTATGAGCAGTGTGGAAAATCATTGGAAATAATCTTGGTAAAGTTAAAACAATTTTGGGATTGTTGACGTCGAAGTATGATGGAAGGGTATAATATTATGTTGCTTGTTTGTATGTTGAGAAGAATTATTGTGTGTTGTGCTTTGTGGGCTTTTAGTGTACTGTAAGGGACTGAAAAGAAGATGTATATGACATGTACATAAGAATGGTTGTTAGAAAATACATTTACAAGTGAAAAGGTTAAAGAAATATCTTTGCGTCACTAAGTGAACGCTTGCTGTCCGGATGACTACTTTTATGATTTTGGACTATCAAGAAGTGTTTCTTTGCTGCTAATACTAGTATTATTGCCTAATATGATATAGATAAATTTTTGGAGGTAACGCAGCCACTCCAAGGCAGTAACGAGGGATGTAAAGGTTTTTGGTCTCTTAGCATGAAATAATACGTTTGGTTTACGTCGAATATTTGAAAGATAACTCTTCCTTTGCAAATTGGTTTTAAATATAATTTATGTTCTTCTTGGCAAATTCTATGATGAATGAACCTCAACGTAACGCCTGTAGCTCATTTAGGCGAATCCCACATCGGAAAAAGAGGGAGAGTTCCTGGGCTATATGTTGAGTTTGGAACCTTATATGTGCATACACGTTTTCCCGGGCTTTCCTGGGAGGAACAAAACTATGTGGCCCTGTGGAGCCAGAGCGGACAATATATGCACGTGTGGGGCCATTTGTGAGAGATGGTATCAGCGCCGACTCTCTGCTAGTACGATGGTGGGGCAAACCTCAGCGAGGACACTGAATCCCTATGGGGGGTGAGTGCAGGGATAGAGATATTAACGCCTGTAGCTCACTTAGACGAATCCCACATTGGAAAAAGAGGGGGAGTTCCTAGGCTATATGTTGAGTTTGGAATCTTATATGTGCATACGCATTTTCCCGGGCTTGCATGGGAGGAACAAAATCATGCAGCCCTATGGGGCCAGAGTGAACTATATATGCATGTGTGGGACCATTCGTGACAAACAGCTACCAGGTGAGTGAGCATGGTGATAGATCCTTTAAAATCAAACTTTACAGTAGGAGAAGGTGGAGCAGTAGGTACTTGTGGAACATCAGTTGCCCTGGCTAGTCGACTTGACCCCTCATTTCCATCTGAGTAGGCACCGTTGGGGTTGGGTTCTTAGTATTATCAATTAGGGTACTTCTTTGAGTGAAGGTACAATTAGGAGGCATGATATGTATAACACACGAGTTAGAAAGGAGTTTTATAGAGTTTAACTCTATCTCACGAACTCAGAATACTAGAAAAGGCTAACAACTCCTAATGTCCAGTAGACTCCTACTTATAAAGTGTGGTGCATAATACACCCATAAATAAGACTCTACTAGACACGGCTTCATAGACTCCCTAGGATACTTGAACTATGTGCTCTGATACCAAGTTTGTCATACCTCGGAAGGTACCCCAGACGTGGATGGCACTTGAAGAACCATTACTAATTCTCCAAGAGAACCACCTAACCTCATCATCACACCTTACTTGACAGCGAAAAGAACTACTCAAATAAAGGACATCAATGAATTAATAAAGCTCTTATGATATAATTTCCAATGACAAAGTTTGGGAAGTAAGAACACTCAAAAATCCTTTATTCGAAATCTATGAAGCCTCTACCTCTAAACATCTAGATGATACCATGACAGGCCATTGCTACCCAACTTGAAGGGAAAAAAATACTCAATAGAAGAATAAAAGGGCCCCTCTGGAAAGCAAGGAAGGCTTACCAACTCTGAAAGCATAGAAACTGAACCTCAATGGTACGTCTGCTGAAGTCCGCTATAATTTGTATTTGCATTTGCATCATTAGCAATGCAGGCCCAGATGGACGTTAGTATATGAAATATACTCGTATGTAAAATGGCTCAAGGAAATAGATAAAGCTCAGACTCAAAACAATTGACTTAACTCAAGACTCAACCCAGCAACTCATAACTCGACTCAATAAATAATGTAAGTTTAATGTTTAAAAATCATGCTTTGGAAAGAGACTTAGTTTTCCTGCATCTTAGTTTAAAATATACTATTCTCAGTCAAGTGTTGCTTAGAAGTTTCTCTAATTAACATAACTCCCAGCACTATGCACAACGAAGTCGACATCATTGTCATGCCCATCCTAAACTTGTCAAGGTAAAGGACACCAACACACCTCTCTCTTTGATCCAAAGAGAATGTCCTTCTTTTGGGACATGAGTTTCCAAAGTTAACTATACGACTATCTTATGCTGGCAACGTAGTTTTAGAGTGTTATCCTCTTACCCAACTCGATGCTCAATACTCTTTCCAAGAATAAAATATGCTTATGCAACTCAACTCAACTCAACTCATCTCGTTGACTCATCTCAAAATAGCTCGACTCAATTTCTCAATAGCTTAGTAACTCAAGATTATCATTCATGCAATTCAACTCAAGACCCCGACTCACATTACGCAAGACTCTCACTTATATGGTCAGTTAATATCATATCAATTATGTTCCACACATAAGATATATTAGACATTTTAAGTAGCCTTACATACGTAGAAATTTGAAGAAGGCCAATCCTTTGTCGATCCTCACGTTTGAACTTGAAACCCTTGCTTTTCTCCCTTCTCTGATCCTCTCAAGAATTCCTAAGTGTGTATTAAGGATATTACACTTAGGGTTATGATATAAGACTTAAGTCTAAAATATCGTAGTAATTAATTTAAAAGAGGTTAGGAAAAGATAAGAATACCCCTCTTAAAACTGCCGACAAGAACCATGAAACTCTGTCCACGGGCCCTAGTTCCACCTATGAGCCATAGGTGGCCTCAGTTGGTGAGGGTGTCCAAGAATTTTTGGTTGTTGTAAATTGACATGGAACTTACGAAACCTATTTTTGCAAGACGTAAGTTGACTTATGGGCCATCTGACAACTTGTGCTTCCAAGGTTCAGAAAATTTGGTTCTCTGAAACTTCAACCTACGAAATGACTTATGAGCCATAACACATATGATGGACCATCTGATAACTCGTAATTCAACATCCAAAAAAGTTGATTTTTTACCCAACAAGCCATGAAACAAAATCTATGAGTCGTAAAATTTTATACAGTCTGTAAGGACCTCTTACAAGAGCCTCATACTTAGAAAATTTTACCATGTTAGTTGGGTGACCTACGAGAACTCATCTACAAGCCATGGATCACACCATGGGTTGTAAATCGCCTTCGTGGTCTTTTCCCTAGTGATTTTTTCAGTTGTTTTTCTCAGCACCTTCTAGATATTTACAGTCAACTAGGTGAAATGACTTAAGGAGTGTTACTTTTATAAAAATGTAAAAAATCAAAACAAAAAAACCACAACACTAAGATTCGAAGAGCACACAATGTGTAACATGAAAATAATATTACATATCATTAAAATCCCAATTTTCAAAATTGAAATTTATAGAAAAAAGATGAGAATTCTTTGAGCATCATGGATAGAAGGAGTCTATTAATAAATACTCATATACCCAGAGTAAAATTCTTAAAGAAAATCTTAAATTTAGTGTCTTGAATTGAAGAACCCTATCTTGACCATGGTCTTGCCTTGGAGGAAGTTTCTAGAGGGAGAATTTCTAAATTGAGATGGGAGTTGAGTGAATGAGAGACTATATTAATTGAAACCCCTAAATCTTACTTAAAATATTCTGAAAAGACGTAGTATGGAAGTTAAAAGGATGGGCAACAGTTAAATAACCCTTAAAAATTAATTATCAAAAATGACTACGAGTGTCACCTATGATCTCTGGTTTCATGTACGATTTATAGACCCTATTCATAGGATTTGACCCAAAATTTTAATCTCAAAATCTCAAACCATGAAATGAATCTATGACCCTTAAAAAATTCACGAACCATCTTACATGTTCGTAGAAAAATCGTGCAACTATTTAATTTGACTCTCAATCCACAACTACAAAGTATGCACCGTAAATCCAACAATAATAACCTGTAATTTTCTCTCAAGAACTAATCATATTCTCAAAAATTTTATAATTATTGGTGGTGTTTTATGAACCACTTCTACATCCTGCAGAAGCAACCATAATCCATCTTTTTAACTCGCACAAAATGCACTGAGGAGTTATTCTTTTCCAAAATTTGGGGGGCCCTTCTACGACTCCTTTTCAATGAGTCGTAGTTCCTTCTGCGGCTTGTTTATCTTGTTTTTAGAAATCACTTAAAGATCCAAAAATTTTTTAGGCTTTCAGAACACTCCACAAACCTCCTCTATGACTTGTACAATGTTTTACGACTCATAAATAGATTTCATGGAAGTTACACCAAAAAACCTTTTCGCGAACCTTCTCTTTATTTTGACTTCTCAACTGCTATGATGTTACATAAATTCAAGTTAAGAGGTCATGTGTATGTAATTATGTTGATCTCCTATTATTTATTATCTATGTAGACAAATAATTTTTGATTGTCATTAATAAAATATTGTTTGAACTATAATTTAAAATCTTATTTTACAATATAAATAGATAATCTTTTAAGAAATTACTATGAAATATCTTTCTTTTTATTAATTATTCTTTATTAGTTGCATCAAAATATATTTATGAGATTATCATAATATAGATTTCGTTAAAATTAATAACATTTTTCTAAACTTTGTTCATTTATTTTATTATAGAATGACATTAAATTATATATTCAATTAATATTTTATTATTTTCTTTTTGGATGAAATCAATATTCTATTAATGAAAATTTTATTAAATAGGTTAAAAAATAAAATAAAATCATGACTCTTAAAAGAAATATAAAATAGAGATTGATAATGTTAGAACAGAATATACTTTCGAAAAAGTCAATTTAGAGAAAGGAGGGAGAATGATTACTTAAGGTTGGGGAAGTAGATTAAATTTTAAAATAAAATTCAGAAGTATATATGATTTTGACTGATCAATTTTAAATTTTTTTAAAAAAATAAATTTAAAGGTATAAATGACTTTGACTGCTCAATTTTAAATTAATATATAAATAAACTTAATAGATTTTACATTTATATAAATAAGTGGGAGTTGGCCTTTTGTCGCCATCAAAATCAATCAGAATCCTTTAAAGCAGGTAGTTCTTCATCGACATGCTTGCTTGAACTATCTGCTTCTATTCATTCATCATATGGGCCTCATAAAAATATTTTGTCGCTGCCAAATTAAACCAACCAGAATTCTCTAAAGCAGGCAGCTCTCCTTCGACATGCTTGCTTGAGTTGTCTGCTTCTATTCCTTTATCATGTGGGGCTCATAAAAATATTGTGTATTTTTTTAATTAAATCCATTTGACTGCTGCTTATTAAAGTCTCTAGGTACGATCACCAAACCAATCAAAATCTTTCATGTTGTGTCTATTTGAGCTGTCTGCTTTTACTCCTTTAGCATATAGAGCCCCTAAAAATATTTTGTGTACGTCTTAATTAAATCTTTTTAGCAGCTACTTATTGATATGTCCAGGTACGGCCACCAAACCAATGAAAATCTTCCATGTTTGCTTGTTTCAGCTACCTGCTTCGGAGTACTTGACCTGCCTACTTCATCATATGGGGCCTACAAAAATATTTCACCACCTCCAAACCAATCAGAATCCTCCAAAGCAAGCAGCTCTTTGTCGACGTACTTACTTGAGCTACCTACTTCTTTCCTTTATCATATGGTGTCATAAAAATATTTTACCACTTCCAAATTAAACCTATCAGAATCCTCTGAAGTAGGTAGCTCTCCGTCAATGTGGCTGCTTGAGCTTCCTGCTCATATTCCTTTATCATATGGGGCTCATAAAAATATTTCATGAACTTTTTAGTTGAATCTTTTTAACAACTGCTTATTAATGGGTCCAAGCCTGCTTCTACTCTTTTATCAAATAGTGGTTCCTTACCACCAAATCAATCACAACCTTCCTTTACCATATGGTGCCATAAAAATAGTTTACCAGTTCCAAATTAAACCAATCAGAATCCTCCGAAGCAGGAAGCTCTTGGTCGATGTGTTGTGCTTGAGTTGTCTGCTCCTATTCCTTTATTATATGGGGGCACATAAAAATATTTTGTGAACTATTTAATTAAATCTTTTTAAGGGTTGCTTATTAACAAGTCCAAGCCTGCTTCTACTCTTTTATCATATAGTGGTTCCTTAACACCAAACCAATCACAACCTTCCAAAGCACGCTGCTCTTCATCGACTTACTTGCTTCTGCCCCTTTATCCTAGCCTACAAAAATATTTTGTGAATGTTTTAATTTTTTTTTTTTTTTGATAGCTGTTTATTGATGCGTCTGCTTCAGTTGCTTAATTGTATTTCTTTAACTGTCTCGACTATAATTTTTACAATATTATCTCTAACGAGATATTTTATATAAGTGGTGTTTCCTTACCACCAAACTAATCACAACCTCCAAAGTAGACAACTCTTCGTCAACCTACCTACTTGAGTAGTCTGCTTCTGCTCGTTTAGTAACACATCTTGTGAAAAAATAAATTTTAAAAGTTTCAAAAAAAAAGATAGAGATAGATACATTCTTTTTGCGATAAACAAAAAAAAGGACAAACAAACCAAGCAAATAAGATATCATATTTTAAATTTAAATTTAATGATAAGAATAAAAGTATAAAAACAATCAAACATATTTAGTAAGCCCGGGCATTTTTACTAGTTTTATTAATAAGAGAATAAGTCACCAACTGATCGTAGCTGCCTACTTCAGCAGCTTCTGATTGTCCTGCATGCTTCAGTTGTCTACTTTTTCTTCTTTATTATATAGATCCAATAAAAAAAATCGTAGATGTCACACCCCACCCCGGGGGTCATGACCAGTGCCCGATAGGGGCATGCAAACACTTACCAATCCAAATTCCTTTATAACCTATCCTGAAATTCTACAGAAATTTCGACAGAGTTTCCTCTGTTTTATTGACTAACCACACCTGCAAAAAAAAGATCTAGCAGC